>CAUYRH010105701.1:0-25417 GCA_963574655.1 Perodicticus potto | reverse complement strand
GGAGGGTTGGGGAAAGGAAGAGCAGACAGAGGGAAGGAGCGAGGGGGGTGGGGTCTTGGTGTGTGCCACACCTCTTGGGGGCAAAACACGATTGTAAGAGGGACTTTACCCAACAAATGCAATCAGTGTAACATGGTTTCTTGTACCCTCAATGAATCCCCAACAATAAAAAATAAAAATAAAAATAAATAAAATGTGGTATATGTATACCATGGAGTACTACTCAGCCATAAAAAAGATGAAATAATACCCTTTCCAACAATCTGGAGGGAACTCGAGACCATTCTTATAAGTGATGCATCTCAAGAATGGAAAACCAAACACCACACGTACTCACTATTAAAGTGGAACTAACCTAAGAGCACACATCTGCACAGAGAGAAGTCAACTTCGGGAAGAGCATTTAGTGCCTTTTCATTCGTTATAAAAAAATTCACCAAGCATAAGCAGAATGCCGAGCCCTGGGGTAGGCGCTCAGGAGAAACAAAACAGGATCCCTGACCCCAAAAGGCCTGTAGTCTAATCAAAGTGCTAATTAAAACACACCGCACTGAGCTGTGGGAACAACAGGGTCTACATCCCATATGGTGATGGGTGGATGAATGAATGAATTGGAATTAAAAAAGGGACAAATACCACTCAAAAGCTGCACTTAGAGTGTTGAGAAAAACTGTGGACATGAGTGTAATATGACTCACAGGAGACAGATCAGGAAAAATGTGCTGGACAGATTGTCCTTTAGGCTTAACAAGATTTAGACCCATGGGCACAAAAATCTGCATTCTGGAAGAGGAGAATTAGCCAAAGTTTTGGGGAAAAAATGTCTTCTCAGACCAGAGTAATGTTTTCAGAATCCAGAGCCATCTTGGAAGACAGAGACAGAATATAGCTAGTATTATTCAGCTGCCACTCATAGGGGACATGATCTGGAGTCCTTCTATTGTCTCACTAAGACTCACAACTACAAGGTCTGCTTTTAGTAACTTCATTTAACAGACAAAGGAAGTGTAACTACCCTCCTACAGTCCTTGCAGGTAAGCAGTGGAACCCAGGTGGGATGCCAGAGGCCTTTTGACTCAGTCTTTGGAGCAGGATGCAAATCACAGCATGGTGGAGGTGCAAATCTAGCATGCCACCTGTTCATATAAATAAAGTTTTGTTGGAACACAGATGTGCTTGTTCATTTACATATTGAATATGGCTGATTCCAAGCTATGACAGTAGAGTTGAATAGCTACAACAGAGTATCTATTATTACTACCTGGCCCTTTACAGAAAAAGTCTGCAGACCTGAGCTCTAGAGCTCTCTTGGCTCACATGGCCCAGTGAACTCTGTGCTGGCAGCACCAGACGGAGCCATCACCTTAGGAGACATTCCCAGGCCTTGAACACTGCCAGCTCTCCCTTCTCTGAAGGCAGGGCTGGTGGTGAGGCTGAACTCAAGAGTCTTCCCAGGACGTATGAAGCCCTGGAAGAAAGCACATCCCTTGAGAGCTTGAATTCCTGTGGCATCTCCACTATTTACATTGAAAACACCACAAGAACTCATTTTTTATGCTATTTCAGCTGAAAACAGCCATGGCAGGACCACAATCTGGAGATCGACAGGGAGGGGAGAGCATGTGTGCAGTTGGGGCTCAGCCCGCAGTGGCCCAGGTTGCTTGCCCAGGTGCACTGGGCCCAGGCCAGGCTTCTTTCTGGAATGGTGGGCTTGAGGAATGAGGGTCTAAGTTGAGAGGGAGAAAAGGCACCTCACGGGAAATCTTGCCTCCTCTCATCTAGGAGAGCAGGAGCACACAAGCTGGCGTTCACACATCCACCTTGCTCAGCAAACTAACATGGGTCATTAATTGAAATAAAGTGAAACCAAATGGAATCCAGATGTTAGGATGGAATCGCTCACTCACAATGCACGGACGACACATGACTGAATAGAAACACATCAAAACATCAACAATAGTTACTGGAGGGGGTATGGGGTTACTCATTGTTACTACCTAAACCTCTTATTTTTATTTTGCTTTTCTTTTACAGCACTTAGGCAAAAAACAATTGTTTTCCATATCTCCCTGATAGGAATGCAAAGACCACAATAGACTGTGTCTGTTGTAGTAGTATCCCTTATGTCTAGAACATACTAGGTGCTAAATGAATAGTTCATTGTTTAAATGTTTGCATTTTTATATATGACGGATGATCCACAAGGAATATACATTACTGTTATAATTTTAAAAACGTATTACTTAGATGTATATCTCAATCAAGTCAAAAATAAACTTATGTCTTAGTAAGTAAGCATTTATTAACTACTTCCTATTTGTCCACATTATCTTTTTCCTTTTACATTCAGGAGGCTTTGTACAGTACCATGTCCAAGACAAATATTCAACTAATGCCTCACAAATATTCCTGACCATGCAAACTGCACCCATCACCACCACCAGTTACCACCTACTTTGAGAATGATATATAAAAACAATAGAATAATCACTCATCTTAAAGGGATTAACTGTTCCAATTAGACTCTCACCACAATCCCCAAAAGTCTGGAATGTATTTTCCTGGGAGATAATAAAACTGAATTGCAACCATAGTGCGGAACCCAAAGATGTTTTCGATAAGTTATGTGCCATTACGAGGTCAGCAAATTCTGTGAACAAGTCAGCAGTTGTGAAAGTTTCCAACACAAAGCCTGGCACTCAGGACCCCTCATTCTGCCAGCCTCCACTGAGCCCCAAATGCTCAAGATCAAAGTGCAAACACAAGATGAACTTGAGAGAGCTGGAAAGGTAACTACAAAGCCTCAGAGAGAAAGGTCAGGCATGGTGGGTCACACCTGTAATTCCAGCACTCTTGGAGGCCCAGGCAGGTGGATCTCCTGAGCTCAGGAGTGAGACCGGAGACCAGCCTGAGCAAAACTGAGACCCTGTCTCTAAAAAGTTAGCTGGGGTGACGTGGTAGGTGCCTGTAGTTTCAACTACTTGGAAGGCTGAGGCAAGAGGATTGCTTGTGCCCAAGAGTTTGAGGTTGCTATGAGCTATGATACCAAAGCACTCTACCAAGGATGACAAAGTGAGACTCTGTCTCAAAAAAAAAGAAAAATGTCAGAGAGTTACAGAAGTTAATACATGCATATTATTGACATTGAGGCAGATTTTTGACTCATTTTCCCCCCTTCTTACAAATATCTTAATGAAACATTTAAAGATCACTCCTTGGCTCAGCATCCATAGCTAAGTGAGTAGGGTGCCAGCCACATACACTGAGGCTGGTGGGGTCAAGCCCAGCCCAGGCCTGCTAAACAACAATGACAACTGCAAATAAAAAATAGCCAGGTGTTGTAGCGGTTGCCTATAGTCCTACCTACTTGGGAGGCTGAGGCAACAGAATTGCTTAAGCCTAAGAGTTTGAGGTTGCTGTGAGCTGTGATGCCATAGCCCTCTACCCAGGGTAACATAGTGAGACTCTGTCTCTAAATAAATAAATATCACTCCTTAATGTCAAGTAAGAAAAGACACAAAGGGAGAACCACGATTGCAAAATAACGACTGGCCCAACCGCACTGCTCAAGACTGACTCTTGTAAAAGGAGACAGGGGGTGGATGTAATAATAAACCCCTCCACTCTGAATGTTAACCTGCTCACTCTGACCCTTCCTTGTCAAAGATGTTCGTGACAGCTACGTTGTTACCCACCTCACATCTGCCAGCTGGGAAGTTGTTTGAATGGCTTTGGGGGAAGGGCAGGGTAGCTGGAAAAGTGAAATAAACATTCTTAAGAAGACTGCACCCTCCTCCCGCCATGTCTTTTCTTCTTTTTCAAAAAGTAAAGAAAGCATGAGGCCTCTGCCTCATTGAAAAGCAGAACTAATCTTTCATTCCAGGGAGAAAAAAAAGCAAACCAAAAAAGAAACAAAAAAAAGAAAAGAAAAATGGCAGCCTGATCTGAGAGCACACTCTTCAAAGAAAGATTGCCCAATGGTGGATTATCAGACATTATGTATTTAGTCCACAAATGAATATGAGTCATCTTTTGTGTGTTGTGCCTACATGCTAGGAGGGGAAGGACTAGTTTCTGCCCTTAGTGACAAGTGTGATTTGCTCCTTAGAAATGTGTCCAAATTTGCTGATGGCCTTCTCCGAACCAAGTTCATAACTGCTTTACAAATATTGTTTATCCACTCAACATGTATCTGTTACTCTCCAAGATCATTCAGGCTAATTTTTTTGTTCCCTGAGACAGAGCCATAGGTAACATGACAACTTCACTTTCTTTTTAACACTGTTGTAAGAACTAATCAGGATGACCATGATTGTAAACAGTAAAGGGATTGTCATCCACCTCCATGCTTCTCAGTCCCGGCGGATAGATGGTCACCGTGCAAAAAACAGGCCAAGTGTCCCCTCTGGCTTTTCAAGAACTTCAAGTGAAGCCACACATCTAGACTGCCATGTCAGATTTCCCAATCTTTAGATATTGGCAATCAATTAAAACGATGTATGCTGATACTTTGCTGGCTAAATAATACAAATCTTGGTGTTAAATATGGCATTAATCTCCAGTTTGGATTCTGAATTATTCTTTTTTAAATTTTAGATTGATATATGGGCACAATTAGGTTTGCATTTGTTAGGTAGAGTCCAAGTTGTAGTCGAGCCCTTCATCCAAAAGGCGTGCCATATACTGTTGCATTGTGCCTGTTAGGTGGTCGTACACCAAATCTCCTTTTCCCCTTCTGCCTCCCCCTTCTCTCCACATTTGGATGTAGTTGTGTTTTTCTCTTGTGCAGGAGTACAATTGCTCATCTACTGGCTTCGTATTAGTATTAAGTACATTGGATACTTGCTTTTCCATTCCTGTGATACTTTACTTAGGTGAATGTTCTCCAAATCTATCTAGGTAAGTACAAAAGATTTAAAGCCTCCATCTTTTATGACTGAATAGTATTCCATGGTGTACATATACCATAGTTTATTAATCCATTCATGGATTGATGGGCACTTGGGTTGATTCCACATCTTGGCAATTGTGAATTGAGCTGCAATGAACATTCTAGGGCAACGACCTTATGGTAAAATATTTTTTTTCTTCTGGGTAGATAAATAGTAATGGAATTTCAGGGTTAAAATGGAAAGGTTACTTCTACTTCTTTGAGGACTTTCCATACTTCTTTCCAAAGAGGCTGCATTAGTTTGCAATCCCACCAATAATACTTTTTCAGTAAGAATCATGCATATTGAACAATATTTTAATATATTTATTTAGAACAGCCCTCGATGGGCTTTTCCTTTCTGTATTTATAGACATGCCCCAAAGCCAACTACTTGGGAACAACAAAATGTGTTTCTATCAAAGGACATTATATTCCAAGCCCCAAACACAAGATGTTGACAATAACTGCAGTAAAAATTGAGAGGAAGAAGAGGTCAGTTGATCTTTGAATAACTGTCAGGGAGGAGACTTTACCTTGGGTTTTAACAGATGGGTCCCATTTGGACATGTAGAAAAATGCCAGAAAAAAGGATCAAGAAGAAATGAAGACTGAGAAAAAGCTTAGAGGTGAAACTGAGCAGTGTTCAATTACTTATAAATGTTTAAGGAAGAATAAATACAAGAACACTGATAGAGTAGAAAGGATGACAGAGACGTTGTAGGAGGTGACACAGAAAGGTTACACTGATGAAAATAATAATGCGTAAAATGGGACAGTATCCTGTCTACCTCGTGGTAACAGATTAGATGTTGGACTGAACTCTTAAGGGAAGTATATATGTCTTTTGATTCCATCTACTTCTAACACAGCATTTCACACATAGAAGACTTAATAATAATTTAAAGATGGAATGAGGTCACATACACGGAGGATTTTGACCAACACGAAGTGTGCATAACATCAAGAGATTATTAATATTGATGAGGAGACTGTTTTCAAAGGAAATTTATATAGGACTCTTGGGACACAAATAATAAATTGAGGGTCTCTGGCAATCATGAATACTGATGTCAAAGTTCAGCAAGCATTTCCTTCTCAAAAACAATGAAGGGAAACCCATTCCTCTGGTTCCTGATCCAACTGGGGATATTAAGACAAAGGAGAAAGGGAAATAGAGGTTAATAGTTGACCCTTTTTGAATTTCAGAGTCAAGGGACACACCCTACCCTTCCCCCGACAGCCTCCCCTAATAAGAATAAACAATAGCTCTTAATACTGGAAAGCAAGAAGTTTTACATTCACCAAAAGCTATGGTTCACTTTCGATTGCATAGTAACACAAGCTTTGTTACCAGGCCCAGGTTCAAGTCCCACTCGGCCACTCATTAGCTCTGCCACCTTTGCCAAGTCACTGAGCTCTGAGCCTTCGTAGGAGGACAGGGCAGTGTACGCAGTGCCTATCTCTCACAGCTTGAGGATGACAGGGATGATGGATAGCAAAACCTAATGGCCCTCATGTAAATACCAAATCAGAGACAACATGATATCATTTTAAGGAGACATCAAAAGTCAAGGAGCTGATTTCTGTCGAGGTGAAGATCCCACAAAGACTTCTCCCAAGATGTAAATTGGTCCTTGATATTCATCTATTTTCTGATGCCCCCTAAGTGTATGATGTTGCCTTCACACATAGATGTCTCTCTGAGCAGAGTAATCTATATCCACAGATTGCCCACAGCTGTCCCAACCACATGAAAGACCCAGACACTCCCCAATGACCCCCTGGCACAAGGTAGTCATTCATCAAATACTAAGAGCTCAGCACCAGACATGCAATGAAAGGTTATCCCTTGGTTTTTATAGCACTGGTATTGGCTTTCCCTGTCTGCAGGCATTTGATCACTACAAAGTTTTACACTGTTTACAAATGTTTGAGAGTCCTGAACTTTTCCTCTTATTGATTTTTAGATACTTACATCATTAATCTTTAATTTGCATTGGAAACTTCATCAGGCAATGAAAATGAAATGCTGCCATCTGCCTTAAAAGTCCTGATGGATTGTACATCACTAAAAAACGTCTGGGTGTGGTGCACTATGTTGGGGGTGGCGGTGGGCAGAGAATTGCTAGTATCCATTCTACATGAAAACAGAAATGATTATTTTTGTGACATTGCAAGTACTCTTGATACCAGCCACATGTGTTTAGCATACTGTGAAAATTTCATGAAGAGCAGTGGACATGATTGTCATTATTATCAATTTTATTTGGTTCTGGTTATTTCCCTAAGGGATACTCTCTAGGAAAAGGCATATTTATATCAAAGATAGGAAGCAATATTGGAAGGATATAACATTCTTCACTGATAACTGTTCCAGAAATAGAGCAATGAAAAAAATGGGCAGTGTCACTATACAATGCAAGTTTCAGAGGGCTGAACAAGGGCATGGCCCAAATATGCTATTTTCCTAGTCAGGAACATGTAAATGGGAAAAATAATTCTATGTTTCATCTGGAATCAGATAAGAGCCCAAATAACCAAAGCAACCTTAAGCAAAAGGAACAAATCTGAAGGCATCACTTTATTAGACTTTAAACCACACTACAAGCCTATAGTAACCAAAACAGCATGGTACTGGCACAAAAATAGAGACATAGACCAATGGAACAAAATAGAGAATTCACATATAAGAATTGTTTTCTTTTTTCTTTTCCTTTTGTTTTAAATTATTAAATCATAGCTGTGCCATCAAGGGGTACAATGTGCTGGTTTCATATACAATCTGAAATATTTTCTTCAAACAGTTTAACATAGCCTTCATGGCATTTTCTTAGTTATTGTATGAAGACATTTGTATTCTGCACTTAGTAAGTTTTGCCTGTACCCTTCTAAGATACACCATAGGTGTGGCTCCACCAATAAGAATTGTTTTCTTTTGGATTTCTTTTAAATTATTTTATAGATCAGCACTGTTGAATACAACATTCTATGCGATAAAAAGGTTGCCCAGCATACCACAAAACTGATACATCTGTGTTATTAAAAACTCAATATGATTTAACAATTTAAGATTTATTAATACATCTATGCTGCGGGTATGCCATTCTTAGCTGCTCCCCTACTTTTTATTATAATTCTTTTCCTTCTTCTCTTATAAATATTTAAAAAATGAATGTTCAAAGGGTACTCTTGAGATACCTCCTAAAAATATACACTGAAACTTGAAAACACTAGCTGCACTATTTGTAAACCCAATCTTAGGGTTCTGAATATCATTTACAAGAAATATTCAACATTGTGCTAATCCATTAAAGAACATAAGTGCATGGGTGCCACAGAGATAGAATTAGTCCAACAGGTGCTATTGGAGAATGAAAAAGGAAGCCTGTAAGTATTTTACCCGCAGTTGGCAGGAGGTGGACTTCCTTGAATACAAGGTCTGACAACTAAGTTCATAAACTCATCCTAGAAAAAGAGCTACATACCTCATTGCCGAATACCACTACAGTCCCCTTCACAGTACTCCCCTTGAGAAGTTATGTGCTGAAGTTGGAACTCTTTTTCTCAAACAACCATCATATAGCACACAACCAAAACACAACAAGAATAATGAAGGCCACTCAACAAGACGGTGAAATAGAGGATGGAGACAAGACAAACATGGTCTCTGCTCTCATGACATTAATGAAAGAAGCAGATCAATATTTACCTTTTAAGATAAAACTCCTGAAGGAAAATACAAAGCATAGTACCGTGACACTAAGTAACGTTGGTCACCCGTGATGGTCAAGAATGGCCTCGGTAAGATGAACTTTCAGCAGGTCTGGGAAGGATATCCCAAAAGATGGAAGGAAGTGGGCAAAATCCTTCAGACAGAAAAGAGTACAGAGGGTGCTATGGGTATGGAAAGATTTCTGTAGCTGGGGTGGTGGGCAAGAAGCATGCTGGCTAAGAGGGGGAAGGGAGAGAAAGATTGTAAGGCTTTCACGGCCATAGCTGCAAGCTCAGATTTTGTTCTAAATGCACTGGGAAGATGCTGGAGGCTTGGATTTTGAAAAGCAACAGGTTACTTAGAAGAACCCTGTCTACATCCACCCAAAGGGGGAGATTCACCTCAAGTTCTCCCCCAGGGTTTGGCCAAGAATTACACAGCAAAACAAAGGAAGAGGTCCCCGGCAAGGGCTTTCTCATTTGCTCCTCTGACAACTGAATGGTGAGCTTCCCTGGGCAGAGACGTGTACAAATCTGGCTTACATCTAGCAGTCAGACACCTTATCTGAAAGATGACAGCCAAAGTTTGATCTTTGGCCTAAGGGGAGAATAAAAAGGTGTTTATGTTTCAGAAATAATCAGAGTCAGACATCTCAAAATTAAAATTCCTTGTCAGCCTATCAATATTTACAAATGTGTAAAATTTCTGACAACCCCATTCCACAATTTCCATGCCTTGCAGGTTGAGAGATGTTTGACCTCGGAGATAGCATCTCTACACAGGCACATTTCTCACTTTACAGAGAAAAGTTTATTTAAAACTCTGACCCATCTTCTCGTTAATTTCCCTATGTTCACCTTTCATGTTGAAATCAACCAGACTGATATTTCTTTACTTACAACACACCTTGAAGAATAGAAAGAAAATACACCATGAATTATTAGTAAGCCAAAATATTGTAAACTACAACTTATCTAGTTTGCAATGAAGGTAAGATTTGCTTTCGTGGCAAAAGGATTCTATTACAGTTTGACATTAATTTATCATATGAGTGTGCTCAAGTATTTTTTTTTTCACCTTCAGATATTAAAATGTCTGCAAAGTAAAGTGATATTAAAAATAACCTTGGGGGCTTGGCACCCACAGCACAGTGGTGATGGCGCCAGCCACATACACTCAGGGTGGCAGGTTCGAACCCGGTCTGGGCCAGTTAAACAACAATGGCAACTGCAACAAAAAATGGCCATAAATTGTGGTGGGCACCTGTAGTCCCAACTACTCAGGAGGCTGAAGCAAGAGAATCGCTTGAACCTAAGAGTTTGAGACTGCTGTGAGCTGTGACACCACAGCACTCTACCAAAGGCAACATGGTGAGACTTTGTCTCAAAAAATAAAAAATAAAAGAATAACCTTGGGAAATATTAACACCAGAGATAAGATTGATTGGGTGCTTACCATAAGCTAGGTCCTCTTGTCAAAGCCCTGCTGTGTTTTATTCTGAGTCTTATGATCACCCTATGATGTAGTGAGAGGAGTCTCCTCACTCAGAATTTATTCCCTCCACCCCAAGGGCAGCTGCACGCCTGATAATGGAGTAAATAAGACTGTCACTCTTGTCCCAATGTGGGGACTATCCTGAGATGCAATTTATGTGTTATACTCCTGATCCATTTATTCTTCTCTCGTGATTTAGGTAGGTTAAGAATAGACTTTTACCAGAGGCCTTATCCTTCTTCAGCACTTTACTCTTCTCTCTGGCTTCACCTCTCTTACAGATTTGTTTCAAAGAGCCTTCCTTCAATTAATTCCATGCCCCAAATCCCTATCTGCAATTCTATTTTTGGAGAAACTGACCTTTACATATACAACACACACATACACAGGTACATATGTGTATATATGTGCATAAGGACAATGGCTCTTTTTATTTTTTTCAGCTTGCAGGACATTTATTAGATCAGTAAGGATGGAAGGGAGAGTAGACGGAGAAATTAAACTATGATGTAGGGCTCAAGACAGCCTCAACAGTTCCACACTGACAGTGCTCTGGAGCTGAAATGTCACTGTCACAGCCTTTATGTTTCCACACTGATCAGTCATTAGGTTCAGGCTGCCTGGGAAGAGTTGTCACCTGGTGGCAAGGGGCTGTCTTTTAATCTACCCCTAAACAGGCTACTCCATGGCTTTTGGGTGCCAAATGGCTTCTAATACAAAGCATTGGCATCAATTTGTTGTTTTTAGAACAACACTGTAAAACACAATTCCACCTTGGCTGCTCATGTCATGGGGAAATGAAGCTCACAGTCTATTCTGGTTATATGTCCCCACATGACAAGAGATTCCAGTGGGTAGAATTGGCTTAGTTGGACAATTCTTCTGGTCTTTCTTGAGGTCTCTAATGTCATTGCAGTCAGATGGCAGCTGGAGCTGGTGTCATCTGAAAGCGCAACTGGGGTGGTGGCTGATGTCTTATAGCATCTCCTAGCCAAATGCTCCAAAGGGGTTGCCAGACTTCCACCATGTGGTGCCTCAGGAACCCCAAAGTGACTGTGGCAAGAGGAAAAAAGTAGAAACTGCCTTGTATTCTTCATGCCTGAACTTGGAGCTCCCAGAACACCACTTCCTCCACTTTTGTTGACAAAGGGAGTCACAGATCCAACTCAGCTTGGATTGAGAGAAGGTAAGTTCTACCTCTTGATAGAAAGTCCATCATCCTTATATAGGAAGGGGGATATTAGCTAGGGCCATGCGTAGAGAATAGCTCACATATAGCCCCAATCTGGTTTACATGTGTGAGAGCTTTTTAAAGCTATAGGTCTGTATAATTTGATGGTTTTCTTTGTGCGAAGGAGCACATACCAGATGACACACTGGCCTCCCTTTCTTATTGGGATTACCAGAGAAATGCTTCCTCATCTTTCAATCTCTGTCCCCCCTGTGAAATCAGAAAATTTGTCCTGTTCACAGACATTTTCCTGAAGCCTGAGCAAAATACTTGCCCTAGACATGACATAAGATAAACTTATAAGATAAACTTATGTCACCTCTAGGGCAAGTATAAACATATATTGGTGAATTTAGAGGGTTGAATTCTTATGAAACTTATGTCACCTCTAGGGCAAGTATAAACATATATTGGTGAATGATGACACCAAAAAAAGATACGTTCATTTCCTAGCCTTTGGAACTTGTGAATGTGACTTTTTTTTCTTTTAAGTTTTGGCCAAAACCAGGCTTGAACCCGCCACCTCCGGTATATGGGGCCAATGCCATACTCCTTGAGCCACAGGCACTGCCCAATGTGACCTTATTTTTTCAGGAATAAGGTCTTTGTATGTATAATCATTAAGGATCTCCAGATGAGATTCTCTTGAATTTAGGATGGGCCCTCAATCCAAAGGCAAGTGTCCTTCATAAAACAAAGACAAAAAGATTTATGATACCAAGGGATGAAGGTCATATGAAGACAAAGAGACACTGGGTGAGGAGTCAACAAGCCAAAGGATGCCAAGAATAGCCTGCAGTCACCAAAAGGGAGAAGAGTGACTTTTCAGAGGAACACTCTGATGTTTAGACTTCTTAGCCTCCAGAACTGTGAAAGAATAAATTCATATGGCATTAAGCCACCAAGTTCATACAGTAGTTTGTTTTGGCAGCCCTAGGCAATAAATATAGTGAATTAATGAATTGGCAAGCAAATGTGAATTTCTGGGAAGGAGTAAGGGGAAGCCAAGTTGAGAAAGGAACAGTAGAAAGGACATCCTTGAAAAGGAATGTCAAGGCTTATCTGCATAGAGCCATTTGAAGGTAATCTTTATTCCTCTGTTGGGACCAAGGAGGAGATAATCATAGTTCTACAAGAATGTGAGCACTAGGGCATCTGCATGTGGGCTGTGAGGAACCCAGATGGAGCTTCTGGTGTTTATGTGGGAGACAGGTGGGTATTAAATGGAAAGCCAGTTTGGGCTTCTTTGCCTCAAATCTGGACAGCCCACAAGGTTAGGCTTTCTGCAGCATACAGATGGGAGAATCCATATGCAGACAGTGAGCTCTAAGAAACTCCATTCTAGAAGGAAGAATCGCCCTGACTCGCCAGAAGAAACCAATGAATGGGATGTAATTTTGCCTAAATTAGAGTGAAAGGGTCCACAGAGAGAAGACACCACAGGATGAGGAGAGGGGAGGAAGAGGCTATCCAGGCATACCCACATCTTAGTTTTTAAAACCATGAAACAAAACAAAAGCCATGGAGAAGCATTCCGTGCCGGCTCAGCTGCCTCTTGCCTGTGTCCTCAGCATCACTTTTCTTCTCATGACCTCATTAGCTAAGGTTGAGGGGTAAAAAATGAGCTGGGAATAACAAGAACCAGGGAGCCAACATTCATGTATGACACACGCTGAACAGATAAACTCACACATGTGCACATCAACGCTCCGTGCCATGGTGGGAGCCCAAGGAACATGATTGTGGAGACATACCCATGAAACGGAAGTTGGTGATGTGAAAATCTGAGAGTTTTGTGACGTTTATGACATTACTGATAAGAACCTCTGCTGCTCTGCAGAGCACCTCTCACCATCGCTTTCCAGCCCTGAAAGGGGGCTTGGAATTCTCAGAGTCCTTTTACCTTTCCCGAAGGGAGTGCTGAAGGAGAAATGGTAATGAAAAAGGATTATGTATTTCTGAATCTTGAGTAATCAGAAGGCCTGAAGGTGGCAAAATGGCCATAGATTTTTCTCTCTGAAAATGGAATTTCTAGATGTGATGCCTTTTCTACCTGCCCTACCTAAAATAGCAAGTTAATCACATTCCACCCAGATTTAATGCTGTCTGTCCATCTGTAACTGCCTTATATTATGTCTCTTGTATGTCTTTCTACAAAATATAAACTCTACAAAGGGAATTTTCACTATCATACCCCTCTAAATAGTACTTGTTACATAGTAAATCCTCATTAAGTATCTGTTTAATGAATATATTAACTTTAATTAAGATGACAGTGCTGGGCATGGTGGCTCATGCCTGTAATTCTAGCACTCTAGGAGGCCAAGATAAGTGGATGCCTTGAGCTGAGTTTGAGACCAGCCTGAGCAAGACTGAGACCCCATCTCTACCAAAAATAGAAAAACTAGCTGGACATTATAAAGGGTGCCTGAAGCCCCCGCTACTTGCAAATCTGAGGGAAGAGGATCACTTGAGCCCAAGAGTTTGAGGTTGCTATGAGGTATGATATCATATCACTCTACCCAGGGTGACAAAGTGAAACTCTCAAAAAAAGAAAAAAAAGAAAGAAAGAAAAGAAAAAAGTAAGATGGCTATAGTATAGTCATCCCTTGATATCCCAGCGGGATTGGTTCCTGGAAACCCCCCCACACACACACACAGCTACCAAAATCAGATGATCAGGTCCCTCATATACAATGGCATGTTACATAGAATCTATATATGTTCTTCTATATGCTTCAAATCATCTCTGTTTTAAGACACTCAATACAATGTAAATACTGGAGCATTGGGAGACACGCATAGTCACTTCAAGGTCATTTTAAGGCCATTTGGAGGGGCCTTGAAGGTCATCTGGGGTCAATTCAAGGTCATTTCAAGGTTATTTAGATGGCATTTGGTGGTTAAGGCCATTTGAAGATCATTTGGAGGTCATTCCGAGGTCATAGAAGGCCATTTGGAGGTCACTGCAAGGTTGTTTCAAGGTCACTTGAAGGTCATTTAAAGGTCATTTGACTTTGATGAAAAGTGTGATGTTAGAGAAAGTTTTTATACAATGATAACATTTGCACATAAATATGGGCAAGGAGAAAGGAATAAACAGCACAGAGAGAATGAACAATTAGGAAATAACTCCCCAGAGAAGTGAGAAAAGTGAAAGATCATTAGCAAAGTTGAAAAAACAATGGTTTTAGAAAAAAATTAAGGATTTCTTTCCCCCCACATAGGATAGGGGAAAAGAATGGATGAATATATGAGATAATTTCAGAAATGGAGAAAAGGGAAACTGAGACATGAAGATGCCTTTAGTTTCTTTTCTGAGTAACCCACAAAGGCTGGCTCTCTGCTAAGAGATGGGACTAGGCATGAAATGCATAGAAGTTCAAGGGATATTATGAAAACTTGTCTCCAGGGACCACACTTTAAAAAATAATAACTCCTCCTCTCCTCCTCCTGTTTCCACTTTTAAAGATGCTTGGGACCATCTGGAGAAAGCTGTCACCTTTTCTATGTTAAGCCTTGCTGATTAGCAATCTAAATTCCATCAACAGCCTTAATTTCCCTTTATTGTGTAACATATGTATGGATGCTGAGGATTAAGACATGGAGTGTCTTTAGAGTGGGTGGTGACTATTCTGTCTATCAGCCAGTGAGTAAGTAACCAAGCAACTAGCAGACTGACCCATGAGCGTCCAGCTGTAGGTGATGACTGCTCAGTCCCTCTGAGGCAGCCTGTTTTGGGGAGAGCTATGAGGGAACAGAGCAAAGCTCAGCCCTGCCACCCTCCTTCCCCCAAAGGTTTGCGCTCCTAGTCTACAGCGTGAGGGTAACAATAGCACCTATTTCACAGGGTGACAGTAAACACTACATGAGAAAATATGCCAATGCCTGGAATACAGGATAATTACAACCTCACACAAAGGTGAGGAAAGAATGGAAGGGTAAAAAATAAAAGAAGATATGAGCCTGTGTTCCAAGATACTAAGGTGCAAATTCTAGAGATAGCACCCTCACTCTCCAGTTGAAAGCATCTTAACACTCCTCAAATGGACGGTGGAGAGCTGAGGTTCTGAAAAGGGAATCATCGTCATTGAACATATGGCAGAAACAAGAGTAGAAGTCAACGCTAGATCCAAAGCCATGAGACCCATGTATTCCATGTATACCATGGAATACTATGCAGCCTTAAAGAAAGATGGAGACTTTACCTCTTTCATGTTTACATGGATGGAGCTGGAACACATTCTTCTTAGCTAAGTATCTCAAGAATGAAAGAAAAAGTATCCAATGTGCTCAGTCCTAATATGAAGCTAATTTATAGCTTTCATATGAAGGCTAAAACCCAATTATAGCACAAGAATATGGGGAAAAGGGCAAGGGAGGAGACGGGAGGGGGGAGGACGGGTGGAGGGAGGGTAATTGGTGGGATCACATCTATGGTGCATCTTAGAAGGGTACAGGTGAAACTTACTAAATGTAGAATACCAATGTCTACATATAGTGATTATGAAAATGCCAGGAAGGCTATGTTTAACAGTTCGATGAAAATATTTCAGATTGTATATGAAGTCAGCACATTGTGCCCCATGATTGCACTAATATACACAATTATGATTTAATAAAAAATTTTTAAAAAAGAAAAAGAAAAAAACCCCCACACTATCACTTATTAGGACTGGGATGCCACATTCACCATCTGTCAGATGATGGCATCCCCTTAAGCACATTTCCTTAGAGCTCTGTTTCTGACATGTGGGAGCTGCTCTCCTTAAGCTTCTTCCAACTGTTTTTTTCAAATAGTATTTTAGCAGTGATATGGACATGCAATTGCATAGAAATAAACAACTTTGTCTGACTTGCAAAAAATGCAAAAACTAAATGCAAACAAATGTGATCAGTGTTTGATGCCAAAGATAGTGGGTGCTCTTTATCTTTAAGATATTCTTTCTTTCTTTTCTTTCCTTTCTTTCCTTTCTTTTTCCTTTCTTTCCTTTCTTTCTGTATTTGCAGTTTTTGGCCGGGGTTGTGTTCGAACCCACCGCCTCCGGCATATGGGGCCAGCGTCCTACTCCTTTGAGCCACCAGTGCTGCCCATCTTTATTTATTGTATTTCTTTACTTTCTTCTTTTTTATCGTTTCTAGATTTTCTAAGCAGGAACAAGCATGACTTTTACAATAAGGAAATAGAAAAGTGCTTAGCTTAAAAAGATAACAGTATTGAGAAAAATAACTTTCTTTAGTCAATTATTATATTCCTTCGTGATCCAGATTTCTGGAATCTGAACATTCAAAAGCAGTATTTCCTTGATAGTCTCAAAAATATTATTCTCAACTCTTGCTTTCTCTATTTCTAAGTGATCTTTGCTTTAACCCCCAGTACCACCAAACACACACACACACACGCACACGCTCACACACCCTCTCTAACATCAACTACCTCAGTAAGCAAGTATATGGACCATATAAAACTGAAATGTTGCCACTGGAAAAAACAATAAATTAAAATATACGTATACATCCCACAACACCAT
Organism: Perodicticus potto; assembly: GCA_963574655.1. Classification (NCBI taxonomy): domain Eukaryota; kingdom Metazoa; phylum Chordata; class Mammalia; order Primates; family Lorisidae; genus Perodicticus; species Perodicticus potto. The sequence continues at coordinate 8,516 of CAUYRH010105701.1, read as the reverse complement.
TACCAGCATTCACTTAACCAAGGTTCTCCTGTTTCATATTGTTTTTCCTTTCAGTTCTCACTATATTCGCTACTCAGGCAAACTCCTTTGTCACACAGTAAAGACATGCATTCAGAGACTGTAACTCTAAATAGGAACACAAGTCGAGTCTCCAACATTCCCCTAGCTGCAATTAGCTTAATCTCTTTCTGAACATTTTTTTAATATAGGCTTTTACCACGGGCCATTTTTCATGTGTCCTGGTTTTTCATCACTGAATTCTTGAGTAAGACCACAGACATTAAAATGATAACATATCATGCTTAAATCATGGTTAAGTTCAAGGGGGTAAATAACATGCTTTGTCTAGAGTTAGAGTGAAGGAAAATGATTACAGATCATGACTGCATTGTTTTCATAATATTTGGACTCGTTTCTGACGGTCACACTTGGGTTAATGGAGTGAAATGTTGAAGGTTGGTCTAGAGCATTCAAAGGTCATTGTGCACACACCCGGGGTTGTGGGGGAGGAGCAAATTTTCTCAGAGCTAAGGCCATAACAGTTCATCAAGATAGCAAATCTGATCCCTATTCCAAAAAAAAAAAAAAAATCTCAAAGCCCCTGATAAAAATGGGAAGAAGCAGTCTTACTCAAAAGTGACTGCTAATTAAAAAACATACCTTAAAAAATAATGAGCTTTACCTGATTTACAAAGGAATAATGCCAACAAATCAGAGTTATAAGATGTATGGGATTTATTATGTATTATTATTAAGAGGGAGCTTCTAAGAGTCTCATGATTGACCTGACTTTCTACATCAAGTCCCTAAGATTTAGAAATTTCCCAATACAGCACTATCACCCATCAGTTTTCCTATATCCTACATCCACTAACTCTCCCTCAACTTTACGCCCATTGACCACTACCTCTGTCCGTAGCATTAGTCTCTGAAACACCCTAACATAAGGGAAAGTCATTAGCTGCTAGGACTTTGAATTTGCCTGATGTTACCAGCCCACTCAAGGCTTCTGAAATCTCATGTCTACACTTTGATAATAATCATAATCCCATTAACAGCTAACACTCACTGGACACTTTCTATGTATCAAGCATTTTTACTTGACATATCTTGTTCAGCTTCTATGACAACCAGTTATTAAACTCTCAGCCTCAGTGTTATGACCTGTAAAATGGACTATGCAAAATGGCAAAGGTTATGCAGTGGGTAAATACTAGGTCTAGGAATCATGCTCAGGAATTCTTACTCCCAGGGTCCATGCTCTTTGACACTGAATTATGTTTTCCCATTCTCCTTGCTATCAAAATTCCCAAGGTCAACCTCATCCAGTCATGCCATACAACTTGTCTTCATCTATAGTCTTCCTTATTTCAAAGGCAATATGTAAATGTGTGCATAATGGATATGAATAATTTTAGAATTGCTGAATATTTGAAGAAAATAGTACATAGACAGCTTTCATAACACCTTCATCCAAATTCCCTAAAGAACACAGTTTTTTTCCATCTTGCCATCAGTCTTCACATCGTCATTGTCAAACTGAAATCAGATAAACCACAATCTGACGGAGCTACAGACCCAATGACCATCTGACCTTCTAACAGTGCCTTGAATGGGTGTGTGACCTTTCCTTAGCGGAGGAGGCTCTCAGCTGGCCACTTCACACTTTATCTGTTATTATTAATGATTCCCTCTGAGCACAGCACAGACTCTAACTTGGTCAATCCGCACATTTGCCTAACAGATAGAGCAGAGATTCTTTGTCGGAGATCCTTGACCAATTTTAAGAAGTATCACCCTCCCTAGAAAATGCAGAGACAATCAATCCTAAATATTTCAGATAGTTTCCATATCCCTGGGTAACCCTCTCTGAGATAAGTCTTACCTATTTTTTTAAAGCTAACAATTGCTGTCTGACCGGCTAACCTCACTATCTTTCCCCCCATCTTCATAGAGCTCCTTCACATCACTTACACTGGGAGCCTGCCAAAAATTCAGAGCTGCTCTGTCTGAAACTCAACCACTGAATTGTTGCTGATTTGGGACTGTGGAAATGGCCATTTGCCAAAGAATACAAGTAACTGCCACCAGGACAATCTCATCAGGCAACCAGGACGGCAGATCTCTTTCTCCCACCGTGTCAAACCCATTATCTCAGGGATTTCCTGACAACAGGGCAGCCCAGTTGGCTCCTCGGCTATACACTCGCCAAAGGTCAATCCACTTATCCTCGCAGACCCCAGTGACATCTCACAAATTAGTATTTATGAGACTAATATTCTGTCCAAGCTAAACAGTTTAAGTTAAATGTTGTTGGTTCCTTTCTTGATAAACCGAAAGCCTAAATTTCTCAGCCCAAATATTCTACTACGGGATCAGGTGGTTATTAGTGAAATCACAACATTTTTTAAAAATATATCTTTTTTTTTTTTTTTGAAACAAAGTCTTACTCAGTTGCCCTTAGTAGAGTGCTATGGCATTACAGCTCATAGCGACCTCAAACTCTTGGACTCTAATGATCTTCTTGCCTCAGCATCTGGGTAGCTGGCACTACCACAACACCTGGCTATTTTTAGAGATGGGGTCTTGCTTTTTTGTTCAGGCTGGTTCGAACTCCTGAGCTCAAGTAATTCATCACCTCGGCCTCCTAGAGTGCTAGGATTATGAGTGTATGCCACTCCGGTGGCCTTAAAAAAGATCTTAAGAGAGAATTAGAGGACAGCGGGTTCTTGAGTATCCCCAGGCCAAGACAGTGGGCCCGCTTTCAGAAGAACACAAAACCAATATGTTTACTGCATTTTCAAATATCATCAGATTATAAAATATTATAGTCGATTTCCAATAATATACACCATTTTGAAAACAGGAGGTCAGTCTATTATCAGCATGATATGAAGAAAAGAACTCAGATTTTGGAATCAGAAAAATAAACCTGAGTTTGTATGTACCACTTATGCAGTTACATGACTTTGGTGAACTAAATTTTAGTATTCTCTAAAATAGGAAAACACTGTACACCAAAAAACTACAGGACTATAGTGGAGATGAAATGCATAAAGTCCTTTGTTCTAAGGAATAAAGGAATCTTAGTTCTCTCCCCTAAAATTCTCTCCCGAACTCGCAGGTATCCAGAGCAGCAAGCAGGTAGAAGATTCTATAACTTGTGGGATCTGAACCATATTAAAATTTAAGAAATTGAGCTAATTGAGAGTATGGAGCTCTGTAGGCCTGTCAGAGAGTCGTAAGCCAAGAAAGAACATTTCAAACAGGTTGGGACCAATTCTGGACAAGATGGAATAAGCACGCTTCCTGTCTTTTCCACTGAGTGCAAATATAAGCCCCAGACAGAATGCTTGGAGCAGTTGTTATCTGAGGATTATGAAAAGTAACTGATAGCAGGCAGACTGGGAAAGGTAGAATTCACAGTACCACCAACTACTGGTAAGTTTCTCACTTTTCCCTCTGTGGTATCACCGAGCATGGGCACATACTCAGCCCCAAGCCCGGAAAGATGCACCGGCATGGCTAGAAGGGATTTAGGAAAAGACATGGCTTTCTGGCTCAAAGATCTAGAAAGGGGGCTCCCAAGATAAAAAACAGCAAGGAAAGTCTCTATTTTTTCTTTTTTGTAAGTTTCTATTCCAGCCCCCAGGAAATCCTTCCATATTGCTGCAGAGGCTAGGCAGATGCCTAAAAGTGAAGAAAGGGAATCTTTTGTCTGACTAGAGAGCATGGTTCTCAAAGTATGAGGCAAATAGCCAGTATGTTTTTTCTTCTCTGTCTCACCAAACACTAAACATGATAAATTCAAAGAAATTCGTACCCAGACATGTCATAATACAACTTGAAAACTAAAGGCAAAGGAATAATCTTGAAAGCAGCCAGAAGAAAAAGACACATAACATACAAAGGAACAATACAAATTATTATGTATTTCTCATCAGAAACCACGGACATCAGAGAAAACAACAGGGCTTGGCGCCTGTGGCTCAACAGGCTAAGGCGCCAGCCACATACACCTGAGCTGGTAGGTTCGAATCCAGCCCGGGCCCGCCAAACAACAATGATGGCTGCCACCAAAAAATGGCCGGGTGTTGTGGTGGGTGCCTGTAGTCCCAGCTACTTGGGAGGCAGAGGCAAGAGACTCGCTTGAGCCCAAGAATTGGAGGTTGCTGTGACCTGTGATGCTACAGCACTCTATCCAGGGTGACAGCTTGAGGCTCTGTCTTAAAAAAAAACAAAAAAAAGAAAAGAAAAGAAAAAAGAAAAAAAACAGTATTCTTAAATTTCTGCAAGATAAGAACCATCAACCCAGAATTCTATATCTAGTAAAAATGCCCTTCAGAAATTAATGTAGGCCAGGTGTGGTGGCTCATACCTGTAATCCTACCACTCTGGGAGGTTGAGGTGGGAGGTTCCCTTGAGCTCAGGAATTCAAGACCAGCCTATGCAAAAACAAGGTTCCGTCTCTACAAAAAATAGAAAACTTAGCCAGGCGTTGCGGCAGACACCTATAGTCTCAGCTACTCGGTGGCTGAGGCTGGAGAATGGATTGAACCCCAGAGTTTAAGGTTGCTGTGAGGTAGGCTGACGTCATAGCACTCTAGCCTGGGCAACAGAGTGAGACTCTGTCTCAAAAAAACGAAAAAACAAACGAACAAACAAACAAAACCAGAAAACTCTACCTATTTAACTATGCTACATAAAATGTGCACTGAAATTGACAGAAAATTCTTTAGGCATTATTAAATTATATTGTACAGTATTTAGGAGGAAAAGGGGTTAAATCTAAGAATTTGGAAAAGACTTCCCTAACTAGTACACACGGGCAGCTGGCCAGAGACTCAGTCCCATTAGATAAATATCATTACATGCTAGCAAATATATTTATGTCCAAGTTACTGGTATATACTCAGAGCTTGAAGATTTATGGGATTATAAAATTGTTTCAAGTCATGAAGAATATGAAAAAGTGAAATATTTTCCTTCTAGTCATGTAACGAGGCAGATCAAATTGTTCTGATTTCTTGACGCGCATCCCACCTCTCACTAGCTTATAAGGGTGTCTGTAACTGCACACCTGCCAAATACTTATTTCCAATGATCAATGACCACATTAGAAAAGAGACCAGCCTCATCTTGTCCTTAAAAGTGGGAAAATAAACTTAATACCTAATGTCTATTCTGGAGCCAAGAAGGCCTTATTGTATCAGTCCCTAAATCACACACTGATGGTAAAAGTAGACTTAGGCAGCTCTTTGGAATACTCTAGACTTTCATTCTTCACTAACTGTAGAGATGGTCAGCCTCATCTTGATAAATTATCAAGAGTATCACTTATCCTTAACATTATATTTTTCCCTTGAACTTCTTCTCATATGTTTTTTCTTTCCTTCTGGTCATATGAGTTATTTCCCATTGGTTCTTTCTCTGATGCTATCCAGTTGATAATTATTGAGGTCGGAAAAAAAGAATAGAGTGATGTCAGAGAGGCAAAGCTGACCAGTTTCCCCAAACAGAAAGTGTCTTCTGGGAAGATCATGTTTAAATTCATATTTGTTCACTGAGTAATTTTCATTATCAGTTAGGTGATCATGATCTCTGGAACTAGTTCAATTTAATCTTCTAAACAGTTGATGTAAATTATAATGTCAAGTTTTTGGTTTTAGTTTGCTTCGGTTTTAATTTAGGATTAGGATACACCTATCTTATAACTGAAAAACAGCTCCTTGCCATTCAGATCACACCTACATAAATAGCAAGGGATCCATGGAAACAAATTAGTAATCAGATTGTTAAATGAGAATGTAATTCCCCCCAAAAGAAGAGGTGGAGTGGAAAGTGATGACCTGGAATAGGGGAGATAGGTATGTGCCTGCATTAGCCCTCTGGCACCAGCTGGATTAACCAGACATGGTTAATCCATCTTTGCACACTTGATGCTGAGCTCTAACGCAGCCTAAACACCTGTTCCACACAGTACCTTGGGCAGCCCCATCCAATCAGTGTTAAAAGATGAAACCTTATGTGCCATATCTTCCCTAAAGAGATGATTTTTTCCAAGCCATTGATCTCCTTTTTCTGTCATAAAATAAGACCCTTCATTAGTTACCAGAATTTGTAGCAGAGTCAGTATCTTTTACTAATGAGAGTAGAAAATTATTGCCAAATTCTTCTCCTTTTGTTCTGAGGGAACCTATCTTTCAGATAAGGTTAGAAAGAGATAAATAATAATGTTGACCTTTGGGGAAAAGAGTAGCAATAGAATCCAAGCATCTGCCTTTGTAGAAATCTCCTTGGAGATTTTTAAAAGCACAAAAGTTGTGTATTGCTGGCCTTCCAGAGAAAGAAACCGCCCTTCCTTCCCCATATGATTCAACCATCCTCTCTCTCCAATTACAGATATATAGTGGATAAGCCAGGGCAAGACCTCCCAAGATGGCACTCTAGAGGGTACCTCCCAGGCTATTAGATGTGGTATGTTGAGCAATCATTAGAGTTGCTCAATTCTCTCTTCTTCTGAGCATGGTATAATTACATTGAGTTGACATGTGTCCAGCTCCCTTAAGGTAAGTGTGACCAGGTGACTTGATACCTTTTCTGTGAAGTTGTTCCTGGTCCACCATTCCAAACAGAAGCAAGCACCTTCTCACTTCAGGCACCTCATATACACCCCCTCTCTATCCATCACGTGATATGATCATTGAGTATGTATGGTCTGATACAAGAGAATGATGTGACAACACTGAGGAGGAGGCAGCCCCAGGCACAAAAACTCTTTGAGGTAGTTACTATTATTTATCACCTTTCTGGATAAAGAAGCAAAGTTAAAGAAGGTGAAATATGCCCAAGATCAGGGCAGCGCCCGTGGCTCAAAGGAGTAGGGCGCCGGCCCCATATGCCGGAGGTGGTGGGTTCAAACCCAGCCCCAGCCGAAAAAAAATATATACCCAAGATCACAAAGCTAGGAAGTGACACTGTCAGGCTTTGAACATGGGGATCTTCATCCCAGAACCCACACTCTTAAAACACTATTTACTGACTTTGGAACCAAACAGTCTTGATTTGAATTTCAGCTCCGCTACTGAATTCTGTGTGAACTTCTGAAAATTGTTGTTCTAAATATATTGTGTTTGCTCCTTTATCCAATGCTAAGGATGGATGCTGGTCAATGTATAGGGGCTGGGGACATACAGATCATCGCCCCCCATGGGCCGCAGAGCTCACAGTACAAAGGGGTCAAGTCATGATTGGAAGGAACAAGTCATGATTTCAGGGAGACCACACTGTAAACCAGGGAAGGGTGCCCTGAAGAAGAGGTACATAGTTCTGGTAGAGTTTCTAACACAGAACCCTGCTGCAGAATTGGAATGGCAACTTCAAGTCCTGCCCGGATGGACACCAGGAGGAGAAACTGGTGTAAACTATTAATAAAGGAGAGGTACAGTCAAGAAGGTAGAGAAGTAATTCCAGACAGGGAGAAGAACCCATCTCCAGGTTTCAGAAAGGAATAGGACTGAACAAAGATCAAAAAAGTACAAGAAAGCCTGTGTGGCTGGGACCTAAACAGTGATGTTAAAGTTGGTTCTAGACAAGGCTGAAGAGGCGGGCAGGAAAGAGGATGCCGAACCTCCCTCAGGATTACTCCCAGAAAGGTTTCACTAGGCTTAACTCATCCATAACCTGGCAATCGTATCTTCTTCCTCACAAAGCTGTAGAGAGGATTCTATGGAAAAAAAGAAGCTGTGTAAAACGTCTGGGTCGTGGTCAGCCCTCAGACATTGGTCTTTCCTTGACTTTTCTCGACTCTATTTTAAGGAATGCCTAGTCAACAGTCTCATCCACTGGGGTTTTAGTCCTCTTTTAAATTGATTTCCACATAAAATGCAGGACTCGGGTATCTCACTCTTGCAGCACACATTTCGGCCTTTAATTTGCATGAAAATTGGTAGATCAAAATAATGTCGTCCTACATAAAAACCACAACTGTGAAATCAAGTACACCCAGCAAAAGTGGCCAAACCAGAGGATTTGCCAGATATCGCCACTACCAATTAAAGCCCACAGTGATCTGCGACAGTATCTTTAAAAAATAAGAAGTCTTTCTTCCAAAGAGCACCACTAAAACTCTTCTTTTAAAGGGACAACATGGGGTAACGGTGTTTAACGTCATTCTTCCCAAACGTTATTTGCCACAACTGAGTGATGAGTGCTCATGTGGTGAGAAACTGCTAATTCTACTGTGCGATTTCTCATCTTTAGGGGTTTCTATTCCCTGACTTTTCTCAAACGTAATATAAAGAAATCCTCCTTTCTCTCTTTTTTTTTTAAGTCATAGCTGTGTACATTAGTGCAATCATGGGGTACAATGTGCGGGCTTCATATACAATCTGAAATATTTTCATCCAACTGTTCAACATAACCTTCATGGGATTTTCTTGGTTATTGTATGAAAACATTTGTATTCTGCATTTAGTAAGTTTCATCTGTACCCTTCTAAGATGCACCATAAGTGT
>CAUYRH010105699.1:0-12816 GCA_963574655.1 Perodicticus potto | reverse complement strand
GCCTCCCAAGTAGCTGGGACTGCAGGCGCCTGCCACAACGCCCAGCCATTTTTTGGTTGCAGCCGTCATTGTTGTTTGGCGGGCCCAGGCTGGATTCGAACCCGCCAGCTCAGGTGTACGTGGCTAGTGCCTTAGCCCGCTGAGCCACAGGCGCCGAGCCAGGTGTCCACTTTCTTTGTGCTTTTTCCTCACTGGCTTTTTCTCTCTCATCTGCTCATTCTCCCTTCCTTCCAGGTATGTGAGTGTCCTTTCTGTTTCTGAACATAAACATCGTCCAGGCTGTGCTTTGGCCCTTCTGATGGCTGATGGGCGTTTTGCACTGCGCAGAGCCTGCTTTTTCTGCGATAGTGTTCTTGCCGCCTAGAACCTAAGTGCGTGCTCCCGCTTTGTTCTCCTGTCTCCCTGATCCATGTTTCCAGTGTGACCATTTTAATTGATTCCGATCCACAGGGCCCTATGGGACAAATCTTTAGTAGCAGATAACTCCGCAGATGACTTTGTCAAAATGAGGATGTATTTATTGTTTGCCGTCAGATTGTCAACATAATACCATATTCGTGTTTACAAAACAGTATAATGAGACAGATACAAATGCTGATAAAAGAAAATCTTCCTAATGGCGCTTCTCTTCCCACGGAGACCTTCTGTCCAGCATATATCCCCCTTTAGGACGTTCTGCACACACACATATATGCATGGGTTCCTTGTTTATAAAAACTCTGTACATTTCTGTTACTACTGTTTGCACTCCACAATGCATGGACCTCTCTAGGCCAGTGTGTAGGATTCTTCCTCCTTACAAGCAATTGGCTTCATGCAGGGTGCACGAGGACATGGTTTTGGCCCCGACCCCAGGGTGTCATGGGACTAGGGGATGATCTCACAGAGTCCACCATCTGCCCTGCCTGGCCAGAGGCTCCATCAGAAGGGCCAAGGGGCACCACGTGTCATGGGTACCGTCAAACAAGAGCCTTTAGAGTTCCTGGTTCTCACAGTCTTTCTTTTGCTTCCCGGGGCATTTCCCCATTCTAGAACTAGTTCCAGGCGCCTCTCCAAACTCAGGCTGGGGCTGGGGCATTATAATGCAAATCTAGGCAAAGCCTTCTCTGTACGGGAGACCCAGAACAGGGTAGAGCTCTTTGCCCTTAGAAGCTGTTTAGTCTAAAGTTACAAACAGAATACAGAAAGGTTCGGCTAAATTGATGAATGATAAGGTGTTAATGATGACCTTAGGTGGTACTTACATAGAGTCTTACTAGGAGCCAGAGGTGGTTCTAAGCACTTGACATGTATTAATTTAACTTATTTAATCCTCACATTTTATAGATAAGACAGCTGAGAGTCTGAGAGTTTGAGTGACTCACCCAAGGTCACACAGCTTGTTGGGGAAGGATTTGGAATGGGTAGCCTGGCCCAACACCCAGCACTGTCCTTAACAAGTGTCTGGGCACCTCTGTCAAAGAGAGGATTCAGGAGTGGGTGTGCTTGGCCTGCCAGGGCGGTTCTTACGTGTGTTCAGAGGACACAGTTTATTTTCCCTCCTTCCAAGACTGTGCTGGGTACAGGTCATTCATTACAACTGCTGATTAGCGATGGGCTCCGCCACCCTCCTCTGCCCCCGAGGCTTTCAGAGTATGTCCTCAGACTCAAAAAATAGAAGGCGAAACATCTTACAACTACCACCTTTCCTTCCCAATTCTTCTCCCTGTCTTCCTTGTTGTCCCCATTTAATGAAATGTCAGGGCAAAAAGAGCCGATTTCTGGCCATTCTCTGTGGCCTTTCAAACTCCTACCTCCCAGAGCTCCTGGACACGATCCCGAAAGCTGAGACTTTAGTGTGGAAAGTTCCAGGCCCTCTGTCTCCCCAGATCCCACATCCTCTCTGTGCCTACCTGTCACTTTGTCTGGAAACCCCAGTTTGCCTTCACGCCACAACTTCTGACACCATCCCCAAAGCTCCCTCCACTCTCCTCTCCAGGCTGGCCTGGAACTGCCCCCTGCCTCTTCTGCTGTCCCCTCCCAACACCAGCACAGAAGGTACAGGCAGAGGCTCTCATTTTGGCCCCTGACTTTCTCCCTTTGGGTTAAGCCTCCTCTTCTGTCCTCAAAAGTCCCCTTACGCCTCACTGGTGTCGTGATGACAGCATGGCACATCAGTAAGTAACATCGCAGTTCACTAAAGTGCTTCTTTCACACAAAGTTTTTCAGTGACCTTCACCAAAACAAGTATGTCATCGACCCCCTGTTACATCGTTGCCCAGCTAGTGAGTGGCCCCCACTCAGCCTTAAACATAGAGTTATTGACTCCAGCTTGGGATTCTTTTCCACCCAGATCCATGGAGAGATGTGAGCTGGGAATGAGTGTCCCTCAGGAAGATTTGGCCAGTGCCTGTACCTTGGAAACCAAGGGCTCAGGGAGTCCAGCTAACAAGGCTGGGACTTGGTCCATTTAGGAAAGAGATGGGGCTGGGTGGCTTCTTGGAGCACCTGTCGGGGTAGATACAAACTTGGCCTCTCTAGACCAGGAGGCAGGTTTCATGGGAGAGCCCTAGGTCCAAGGGGAAGCCGGACAAGGGACCCCCAGGCTCATCCTTGGGTCTAGGTGGAGGGTGCAGGGTGAAGGGTGCTTCCCCTGCTCTGCTGTGAGGGTGAGGCCATGCACTGTTGGCAAAGTTTATTCACAAGGGAACAACCTAAGTGCAATTAATCAGTCCCAGTAATGGCTAATGGAGGAGCAGGTGCTTCCAAGAGCCCATAATGTGCTTTTGGTAAGTGGCCCGAGCATGCCTCTGAGAGGCCTCACGGTGCCTGGAGGCGCTGCTGAGGCAAGAGCCAGACTGTGAGAGGCCCATTCATCATGAGAGAAGGTCTGTGACACGGCTCCGATAGACCCGCAAACCCTCTGGCTCTCCCTCTCTCCTCTCCAGCTCCGCCACTGTCTCTGGGTCCACTTCAGGCCCCTCAGCCTTTCTGTGTCTTGGTTTCCCCAACTGCAGAATAGACAGAGATGGCCCGTGTCCCTCACAGAGGTACAGTAGGGGCAGCTCCTCCTACGATAGGGCCTCTAGTGGGGCTCCGTGCTTGGCGGGTGGACGTCTCCAGAGACCCTCCTGGTGTCAAACTGAAGGCAAAGACTGCAGTTTCAGAGCCACAGGTGTATCCTCAGCCCAGGCAGCTGAACATCAGTGTGGAAAATGGGGACAAGATAATAACAGCCTCTGCTCCACATAGGTGGGTGTGAGGATTAAGTGAGATAAACATGCAAACAGTGCCTGGCTGTAGGAATATTGACTGCTGTTATTAAGGGAAAATATGCAAGGCTAAAAAGGGGAGGGGAGGTCAGCCTGGCCCCCTCAGCACATTTAAGCAAAATGTAGAGTTGGTTTGTGGATCATTTACTGCCTGTAAGAGCTGGAGGGTAGAGACCCTTCCTAATAGCAATGCTAGAAATTACACCCATTGGAGATCAGCCAGAAATTAAGCCGAAGCTTATTATAAAATCAGCATATTATTAAGTGACTCAAGTAGGCCACAGAATAACTGGAATAATGTGGTCTCATTTAGGGAAAATTGTATGTGTGTGTGGGAGAGGGGTCTGCACGGATGATCCCTAGAATGTTAACAGTGGTTAGTTTGCTTTCTCCTTGCACATTATAGTATTTAACTTTTAAATAATGACTATGGGGCGGCACCTGTGGCTCAAAGGAGTAGGGCGCTGGCCCAATATGCCAGAGGTGGCAGGTTCAAACCCAGCCCTGGCCAAAAACTGCAAAAAAAAAAAAAAAAAGAAAAGAAAATGACTATGAATCACTTTTATAAAGTGCTGTATAAACACCCCCTCCCTTAAACAATAAGAGAGGTTTGCCCAAGAAAAGCAGCTTTTATTTTTAACTTAAGTTTTATAAAATCATAACTGTATACATTTATGGGATACAATGTGATGATTTGATATACATGTGGAATGCTTAAATCAAACTGATTAACATAACCATCACCTCACTTATTTTTTGTGGTAAGACATTTATAATATACTCCTAGTTGTTTTGAATTTTTTTTTTTTTTCTTTTTTTGTAGAGACAGAGTCTCACTTTATCGCCCTGGGTAGAGTGCTGTGGCGTCACACAGCTCACAGCAACCTCCAACTCCTGGGCTTAGGCGATTCTCTTGCCTCAGTCTCCCGAGTAGCTGGGACCACAGGCGCCTGCCACAACGCCCGGCTATTTTTTTGTTGCAGTTCAGCCAGGGCTGGGTTTGAACCTGCCACCCTCGGGATATGGGGCCGGCGCCTTACTGACTGAGCCACAGGTGCTGCCCTACTCTTAGTTGTTTTGAAATGAACCTTTGCATTGTGCACATTAGGTGAGATCCCGCCAAATCCCCTCCCTCCACTTGCCTTCTCCCCTCCTTCTTTCTGGACTATACTTGTGTTTTATCATTTGTATGAATCTGTAAGTGATTATATATTAGGTTCATAAGTATTGAGTACATTAGATATTTTTTTTTCCATTCTTGAAATACTTTACTAAGAAGAATATGTTATAGCTCCAGCCAGGTAAACATAAAAGATGTAAATTCTACATCTTTTTATGACTGCATAGTATTCCATGATATACATAGACCACAAAAAAGACATTTGCACCAGAACGTTTATTGCAGCGCAGTTCATAATTGCCAAGTCATGAAAGCAGCCCAAATGCTCCTCAACCCATGAATGGAAAAGCAGCTTTTTTGCTCCAGCTTTCTTGGCTTTGACATCAGTGTAAACTCCTTTTCATTTACTTGGGGCTCTGAGTTCACAATATTCATTTCAGGTTAAATTAAAGTGGTGACCAAGGATGTTGGGGGGCAGCCTCTGCCTCTGTCAGGGTATCTCACACCACTATTGCTGTCCTCAGGGAAGGCTATTCCCTGATCAAAGACTTAATCAAAAAGGGGGTTAGAGGAAAAGCTACTGTAGTTGTTAGGAAAACAAAGGCCACCCTAGCAAGACAGATTCTCAGGCACTGTTTGGCTATACCAGTGGTTACAAAAGAGGAAAGAAGCTTTTAGTTAAAAACGAACAAACAGGCTCAGCGCCTGTGGCTCAACGGGCTAAGGCGCCAGCCAAGTATATGTGAGCTGGCGGGTTCGAATCCAGCCCGGGTCCGTCAAACAACAATCTCGGCTGCAACCAAAAAATGGCCGGGCGTTGTGGCGGGTGCCTGTGGTCCCAGCTACTTGGGAGGCGGAGGCAAGAGACTCGCTTGAGCCCAGGAATTGGAGGTTGCTGTGAGCTGTGATGCCACAGTACTCTATCCAGGGCGACAGCTTGAGGCTCTGTCTCAAAAAAAACGAACAAACAAACAGAAAACTTAAAACCAGAATTGTAATCTGTCATGGAATTGAGAGCAAAGAAACTTTAAAGAAAACAAACAAAAACAAGACCCAAAATTGTCCTCTTGGACACAATCTGAATTTTCTTATGATGGTGGCGTGGGCCGTCAGCCATGACACGTCCATGTGCACACAGCAGTCCCACCTTGTCCCCAAAAGGAGACGCTTTCATGCACGCTTTCATACAATCGTTGATTATTCACTTTGGATTGAAGCCGGAATTATTCCAGCTGCTTCTCTGTGTGGCCCTTATCCTCCCTCCATTTAATTTGGCAATCCTGCTTGAAACCTGGGGCTTTTATTATTATTAGTTATTCTGATTCAGTTCTAGAACATTCTGTGGCAAGTCATGATGTGACTCGACAAGCTCACAGTTCAGAGCCCCCCTGAGGCCACCTCCTTGTGACTGCCTGCGTGCAGTGCCACTGGTGAGGGGTGGGAGAGAAGAGGGGAGCACGAGAGGGGTGCAGCTCCTCTTAGACCCTCACAGTTGGGGAGTAGCTACCACAGAAGAGGTCAGTAGCCTCCAGAGTGGTGAAGATCCAACTCTTTAATTCTTAAACAACACGGCTGGACCCTAGCATTGGAGATTAGCATGTAACGGAGAAAGTTCTCAAAGGAAACGGAAGCTTTGGTTCTATTGAGTCCCCTTCATCGTTGTCAGTCACTGCTTGATTTTAACAGGTTGGCTTCTGGCTCCGTTACCTACTTACTGTGGGACTTACTCAAACTTCCCGTGCCTCAGTTTCCCCAGCTATAAAAGCAGGCCTAGTGTAAATGAGACAATACAGGTACGTGCTTGGAACATGCTTCCTGTCATTATGAGGAATCCTATTTTCCATCTAAATGCTCTGGCAAGTTCATGGTGGTGCAGAAAAAAGCAACCTAAGCGAAGGCAAGACGGATGCAGAGGCCAAAAACCACCTTTAGAACAAAGTTCATTTTAAGGTTATTTTCAGATTCTAAGTTTGTCGCTACTTCATCTTCAGTTATCTCAGAGAGATCCATTCTGGAGGTTTTTGGTTTTTTTCTTTTTAAAATAATAACGTTATTCAGATATGATTCATACGCCATAAAGTCACCCTTTCAGCCATCTCTATTAGGTAGTCCAGGTTTGGGTTTTTTGACCCCAGGAGGGAAGAGCAGCCGTGGAGCCGCCCTGGGGCGACGGTTCCGCTGAGTCACCGCAGAGCTGTGGGTCGGTCCCTGGCGGCTCGGCCGGCGTCTGCCGCCCCCTAGCGAGGGCTGTGGCTCGTTCTGGAACAGTCTGGGGCGCCCAGACCGTGGGGTATAGACTGGTCCGCAGTTCTCCTGGTTTGGGGGCCTTGGGGTGCGGGGAGCCATGTGGCAGGAGACCAGCCAGGCTCGGGCTTACTCCTAACTCCACCCAGGACTGGGTCATGACCTTCAACTCCCCTTACCCAAATCAAAGAGGCGCTGCCATAATCATACAGTAGCTTTGAGGTGGGTTTTAGCCTCAAAATATCAGAGTCCAAATCCTGCTGCTGCTTACTAGCCCTGTGACCCTAAATAGGTTAGCAAACCTCTCTGAGCCCCAGTTTCATCATCCAGAAAGTGGGGACAATATATCCTTCTCTCAGGTTCTCTCTGAGAACAGCCTGACTGTGAAGGGCTCTTCCTCCAGGCTTAAGTAAACATGTTATTAATCATCCAAACCTGCAAAGGGGTTTGGGCGCTCCCTTTCCCTCGCCCAAGGCGCTCTGCAGAACCTGAGTTACTCACCTGCAAATGGTGTTGCCTTCAGTAGGAGAGAAGCTACAGGAAGGATGGCCTGGGTGGGGGAAGCGGTTTGCTCTTCACCTCCTTCCAGCAGGAAACAGCCCCAGGTCAGTGGGAAGCTACCAACCCACTGCAGGACTAGGTTTCTGTTTCTGGAGGTCTGTGCTGGAGCAAAGCCTGGGGCTTTGTTTTAGCAACCTCTGGGGAAGTTCACTGTCGGGAATCCGGCCCAGGGCAGCGGGGCTGGAAGAGGGGATCTGCTCTGGGTCTCTGGGGGGCAGGGGGTGGGGCTCAGGGAGCTTGGGCAAGTCAGCCCCTCAGGTCCTTGACCTCTCTGGGGTTCCCAGCCTGCCCCTCCCTGGTTTGCAGGGAGCCTGGATGCTTGGTCATGGGAGGTGCCCAGGAAAATGGCAACAAGCAGGGTCCGCGGTTCCTGGGTTCCCTCATGCACCCCAGACACCTCAGAGGGCAGCAGGAGGTGATGAGAAATCAAAGGTGCCCTATGCAGATAAGCTGTGGGGAAGACGTGAACTCTGCTAGGCGGAAAGGTTGCTTCAACTCTCAGCCTGGGAAGACCCTATTGTTTGAGGTTGAAAAGGACCCAGGGTCTCCTCGGCACATCCCTGTGGCTCTGAAGGCCTGGGATTTTTCTGAGGAAGGGACCCCAGCCTTGGCAAAACGAAGAAGGTGAAGGTTGTCTGGGATCCCTGCCAGGCTCCTTCCTTGGCCTTCTCTGCTCCTTCCTTCACGCACACACCCTTCTTCTTCCTCTGCCCATTCCTGCTGTTCTCAGAAAAAAAATCACAATAAAAAATGGCATATTATCTTGTTCCCAAACTTTTAATTTATTAGAAAATTATGGTGTCCAGCTCGGCGCCTGTAGCACAGTGGTTATGGCGCCAGCCACATACACTGAAGTTGGCGGGTTGGAACCCAGCCTAGGCCTGCTAAAACAACAATGACAACTGCAACAAAAAATAGCCGGGCATTGTGGTGGGTGCCTGCAGTCCCAGCTACTTGGGAAGCTGAGGCAAGAGAATCACTTAAGCCTAAGAGTTTGAAGTTGCTGTGAGCTGTGACATCACAGCACTCTACTGAGGGTGACATAGTGGGACTCTGTCCTGCCGCCACCCAAAAAAAAAACAAAATTATGATGTCCATCAATGTCAATGGATAACAAATAAACCAATGTGCTCAAGCCATATATGGGCTTTTACCCAAGGAGTGAGCACTGAGCCTGCTGTGACAGGGATGAACCTAGAAACATGATGGTCAGTGAAAGGGGACAGTCACAAAAGGCCACGCATTGTGTGATGCCGTTTATGTGAAACATCCAGAAGAGGTAAACTCATGGTGACAGAAAGTAGACAAGGGACTGGGAGACTGGGCGGGGGGATTAGGGACCAACTGCTCAACATGTACCACAGCTTCTTTCCTTTGCTTTTTTTTTTACTTTTTGTTTTGTTTTTAGTGAGAGTCTTGCTCTGCTGCCTGGGCTAAAGTGCATCATAGCTCACTGCAACTTTACACTCCTGGGCTTAAGTGTTCTTCTGCCTCGGCCTCCCAAGGAGGCATCTGCCACAACACCTGGCTAGTTTTTCTATTTTTAGTAGAGATGGGGGTCCCGTTGCTCAGGCTAGCCTCGAGCTCCTGAGCTCAAGGGATCCTCCTACCTTGGCCTCCCAGAGTGCTAGGATTACAGGCGTGAGCCACCACGCCCAGCCATGGTCCAGGGTTTCTTTGGGGGCAATGAGAATGTTTTGGAACTAGATGAAAGTGATGGTTCATAGCATCTTGAATGTACTAAATGCCACTGAATTGTTCGCTTTAAAATGGTAGAGACTATGTCTCAAATAAAATAAAGTAAAGTAAAATATTTTTGGCCAGGTATGATGAAAGAGAAGGCACCCGAGCAACTCAGCAGGCCTCCCGGTGCCTCGGTTTAGCTGCAAACCAACGGGGACCGACTCTGAGACCCTCTAGTTCTCATTTTCTCTTGTCAGGAGGCAGGACTTGCCCAAGGGTCCCTAAGAAACAACCCATTTTAATTTCCAGGCTTCACCCGACTTTTGTGTCTCCCTTACCCCGCTCACTGCCTCTGAGTCACTGCCAGGAAAACAGGAGTCAGGAAGTGAGAGGGAGAGGCCGACAGAGGCCGGGTAAGAAAGCAGGTGGCCCGAGGAGAGCAGCTTTGGCGTGTTTATCTTCCCGTCCAGTGTCTCGCTTAGATTGCAGGGGTCTGTGGGCTGATGACGTGTCTGGTCTCGGCCGCACGGCCACCTCAGGGCCTGCTTATTTATGCATTTTTCAATCTGGTGCCTTTGCATAGGAGTCTCCGAGCCAGTAGACACAGCTGTGCCATGTGCCCGTTGGCTTAGATGTCCTTTGTCCAGTTCTTCCAGGGATATCATCCCACCGTTGGCCCTTGAGGAGGAGGCAAACAGGGGTCCGTGAGGGGTGGGAAAGGACGGAGGCAGGGCCGAGAGCATAGACCCTCGGCGGGGATGCCGGGGTCACCTGCCTGTCACCCAGGCCTGTGTTGGAGGCTTCCTGCTGTCCTGTCACTGACCCCGGCTCCCAAGGTGGAGGCCACAGGCCCAGTGGACCCACTTAATGTCAGTGTGGGAGGGGAGCTCAGGAGTTACCGAGTGATTTGAGGGAGGTAGTGTGGAAAGGTTGAGAGACTCAGCTCGGCCACCCAGCTGCTGCGTGTGAGTCCTGACACTGAACCTTCCACACCCAGACCTGTGCCCCAGCATATCAGGTAGAAAGTCAGGGAAGGTCATCTGGTCCAGGGAAAGGCCGAGCAGGGAGGGGCAGCCAAGTGTCCCCAGCAGGACACAGGCTTCGCATTCCAGCCCTGCCTCATACTGGCTTGTGACCTTGGGCAGGCGACTTCCCAGATTCCTGGGAATCGTGATGTTGAGGGTGATGATGATGATGCCTACCTCAAGGGATTACTGTGAGGGCTCCGGGACGCCTGTGAGGTGCCCGCGTGCACGGCCCAGAGCTGCAGCGCTACGTGACCCGGGCAGGCCCCGCCCTCAAGGCTGGCGTTCTTGTGCTCCGTCAGTGTCATAAGACTAGGAAGAGTCACCTTGTTTTCCTTTCCTAAGACATCTTTCTGGGTTCTGGGCTTCTGCCTAGATCAAGTAGACCCTGGGATGCTGGAAAACATAGGCTTGTCTTTCTTCATGGTCTGTAGATTCCGAAACATTAACATGGGGCAGGTGGCTTCAGGCAAGTCTAATCGGAAGGTCCATGATCCTCTGGGCATTGACTGTCCCAGGACCAGGGTGAGGGTGATTCCCCTCCCCCCAGCCTAGAGACTTCTTCCCACACAGCCCGCTGTTTTTCCTCCAAGGAAGATTCCAGCCCTTGAGAACCACAGTTTATTTATTTTGCATAGTAAATAGTAGCCTTCATTTTAGGGATGACTTAATTTCTGCCTTGGCCCCTGTAATTTATCAGCTTCCTAGTGTTGTGTCTGCTCTTTCCAGCCCTGCTGGGGCCGAGGGGAGTGGGTGGGAGAAAGTGGGGAGGGATGGTTAGAAACCAGGTGGTGAGACCCGTTGCCCTGTCATCTGCTGTGTCACTGGATGTGGCAGCTGAGCAGCCAAACACGGAATGTCCCGAGAATGACAGGACACTGCCCCGACTCCTGGGAGTGACCCTTGATTCTCCTGCTCCTAGCTTGGAACCAATGAAGACCTTTGGAAGCAGCTGAGGAAAACCTAACATGAAAAGCAAAAACCCACACTGAGAATATAGAGGGTGCCCGAAACACACACTCACACAGTAATTCTTGCTAAGACTTATTTCCAGATTTTTTTTTTCTACTATTGAAGAAATACTAGAGCAACCTAAAGAAAGACTCTGCAAAGCTGTGACCCACAGGTTGAATCTGGCCTTGAGCTAAGAATGGCTTTTACATTTTTAAATGGTTGAAAAAAATGAGAATGATATTTTATGGCACATGAAAACTACATGAAATTTTAATTCCAAGGTCTATAAATAAAGTTTTATCAGAACACAGCCATGGTATTTGTTTATCACTAGTGGCTGCTTTCTTGTGACAGTAGCAGCGCTAAGTGGTTACAGCAGAGACCACATGGCACTCAAAGCCTAAATATTTACTGTCTGGCCCTTTGCAAAGAAAATTTGCTGACCTTTAGCCGGCCACAGTGGCTTATGTCTGTAATCCTGGCACTCTGGGAGGCCAAGATGGGAGGATTGCTTCAGCTCAGGAGTTTGAGACCAGCCTGAGCAAGCGTGAGACCCCATCTCTACTATAAATAAAAAAAATCCAGGTGTTGTCGCGGACACCTACAGTCCCAGCTACTCAGGAGGCTGAGGCAAGAGAATCACTTGAGCCCAAGAGTTGGAGGTTGCTATGAATTATGACGCCACAGCACTCTACTGAGGGTGACAAAGTAAGACTGTTTCTAAAAAAAAAAGAAAGAAAGAAATTGTTGACCTTTGACCTGAAGATAAAGGGGACATTGAAAATGAAGATTAATTTAAATTTTTTAAACTATAATGAAAGTCAAGTGGGAAGGAAAATAAATTTCCTAGAACTTATCAAGTCAAATGAATTAAGTCAAAAGTGCAGTCAGGGGTGGGATCCTTCTCTGAAGCAGAGATCTCAAAGCAGAAGCCATCCTTGTCCAGCTGCCCCCCTTGCTGGCAGTGTGCCTTCTGCCGTGTCACCCCCACCCCTGTCTTCTCAGCCTTCCAAGCCCCCACCTCCAATATCATTCTGGATTCTAATCTGTCTCCTTGACCCCAACCTGATTTTGAAGCCCAGTCTAGTATTTTCTCAAACATACGTCTTAGATCTGTGCATTCCTTTCTGTCACCTCTGCCTTTTAACTGCATGCCCGGACCACTGCAGTCACCTCCCTGCCAATAGTCATTCCTTACTCGTCCCTTGGCCCTGCATCCTGCTGTCAGAGTCACTTTAGGGCACCTCTGGGATGCTGCCCCTGCCTGGGAACAAAGTCCAAAGCGGTCACCTCACTCCACCTGCAGACTGAGCTGAGTGGGGAGTAGCTGGTGTGTCCCTAAGTTTCCCCATTCATTATGGTTTTGGTGGGTATTTATGCAGGAGGCAGAGAAGGGATGTTGTTGGCCACAGCACAAGCTACTCCTCTGATCCAGACACAAATCGGGAGTGGGATTAGGTGACCAAAGGAAGAGGACTTTCCTCATCAGTGAGCCTGTCTTTTCAGGGCATTGCGGGGCAGTGACCTTTAGGACTTCTGTGGTGAGCAGAGCATGGCAAGCAGTCACTTGTGCGGGTTCTTGGCTTCCCGCTCCCTCTCCCTGGCACCTTTGGAGGAGGTCCTCTCCCTAAAATCCATGATTTTAGAATGTAGGCAACCACTGATGGGGGATAAACTGACCGCCAGGGTAGAGATAAAAGTCGAACAACCCTCTCATGTGAAACTTGCCTCTAACTCAGTGATTTTCAACTGAGTGCCACCAAAACTTTTAAAGACCATTCATTAAATTATTTTCAAAAGTTCAAAGCACAGTAAGTCAATTCTTTTTTTTACTCTTTTTTTGAGACAGAGCCTCAAGCTGTCACCCTGGATAGAGTGCTGTGGCATCATAGCTCACAGCAACCTCCAACTCCTGGGCTCAAGCGAGTCTCCTGCCTCCACCTCCCAAGTAGCTGGGACTACAGGCGCCCGCCACAAC
>CAUYRH010105696.1:0-16067 GCA_963574655.1 Perodicticus potto | reverse complement strand
TAGTCCCAGCTACTTGGGAGGCGGAGGCAGGAGACTCGCTTGAGCCCAGGAAGTGGAGGTTGCTGTGAGCTGTGATGCCACAGCACACTATCCAGGGTGACAGCTTGGGGCTGCCTCAAAAAAATAAAAAATAAAAAAAATTGAATGTGTGTTTATGGCTTCCTCTGAGGTGACTGTGTTTATGGTGGAGACTGTCACTCATTAAAGCTTGTCTGTGCTAGTAGCTATTCATTTGACTTTTGATTATCTCAATGTGGATATCCAGTTTGGAACTTATATCCAAATTAAGAACAGCAAATTCTTAATTCTTACATGCCAATCAGTACATACTTAGACTACCTCCCCTTGCTATAAACTAATGTATTGCTTAGATAATTCTTCATGACTTTAGCTTTGCATATAATTAGGAATAAAGAAAATTAACTTTTTCCCCCAATCATATAGATATATTTTATTTTGCACTGTGTTTAAGCAGTTGCCCTTCTGTATCTCCATCATTAGTGTAGGTTGTCTAAAGTGGCTGAAATAAATAAACATTTCGTCAAGTTTCAACAAAGCCTTCTGCTGTTGTTCCTTTTAGAAACAGAAGACATCATAAGAGGAGCTCAAGAGCTTGATAACATCATCAAACAGGGATACTTGGAGAAGAAAAGCAAAGGTAATGATCAGACCCACAGATCACAGAACATTCCAGGAAAGGAACAGAAATGAGGAAAAAGAGGGCCGTCATATCAGAAGCTTTCTTTCTACCCAATACTAGCAAGCAAAAGCAAGGCAAGGAAAGAAAAGAAGGCTGGTGTTTGTGTGTTAGCTGAAGAAAAAATGGCCCAAATCTTTAGCAGACTGAGCTTCATCAGGGTAGAATCTATTCTGCCTTGCTCAGCACAGTGTCCCCAAAGCCTGGTACACAGCAGATGCATAATAAAATTTGTTAAATAAATAAATGGATGATATTCTTGTCCTTGCCTCTCAGTGTGTCTCCATCAGGAGTAAAACTGTTTTGCCAGGAGTGTAGTATTTATATCATGTGTCAAACAGCCTACTTTCAAATTTCAGACAAGCCCAACTCTTGACCTTTAACTCATTCAATTAGAATAGGTACTAATAGGGTTGGAGTCTCAGCCTGCAAATCGGCTTAAGACAAAAAAGCCTTTCTTACACCCGTGGCCTGGAGAATCATTTTGATTTGTCAAAGGTAACACATAAAGATATCATGGGGAATTTAAAAAGTGCAGGATGCAAGATAAAAATACAGCCATGAGGGCCCAGAGCAGGCAACCCTGTTTAGAACTTGGGCCTTTAACTGAGCTTGTCCACCAGACCCTGAGTCAAAATGGGATAACCTGTGGGAGTGAAAGGGAGGGTTTTACAGTCCATTAACCTGGGAAATAAAACAATAACACACTGGACTATGTTGTTGGATTTTACGGACTCTTCAGTGATTGTAGTTACCTGAATTTATGTCCCCTACTGCTGTTCTGTTTAGATCATAGTTTCTTTGGATCGGAGTGGCAGAAGCGATGGTGTGTTGTCAGCAGAGGCCTCTTCTACTACTATGCTAATGAGAAGAGTAAGTGTTCCTCATTTGCACAGCAGCATCTCACTCCTGGATGCGAGCACTTCGTAAATTCTCAAGCACTTAAATCTCAAGATAGCAGTCCTTAACTAACACCCATAAAGGGACATGCCTAGGAAAGAAACAGGCTTGGAGAAATAAGACCTTGCCCGCCACCAAAAACACAAAAGCCAATTTAGAAATCATTTCCCCTATAAACATTAAGATACAGTCAACATATCAGTTATTTTTTACTACAACTAGTCACACGACGCTGTCAAATGTGAATGTTTTGGCACTTTAAAAAAAGCTTCCACCTCTTTCTAAGCATTAATAATATAGCTAAAATATTGAAAAAAAATTAATTCTGAGGCAGCGCCCATAGTTCAGTGGGTAGGGCACCAGCCACATATACCCAGCTGGTGGGTTCAAACCCGGTCCGGGCCAGCTAAACGACGACAAATGCAACAAAAAATACCCAGGCGTTGTGGGGGGTGCCTGTAGTCCCAGCTACTTGGGAGGCTGTGGCAAGAGAATTGCTTAAGCCCAAGAGTTTGAGGTTGCTGTGAGCTGTGACACCACAGCACTCTACCAAGGGCAACATACTGAGACTGTCACAAAAAAAAAAAAAAAAATGAATGATTTTGAAATATTTCTTCTTTTTCTATTGTCTATAAGATTTGGCATGATCTGTTTTTTGAAACTCTCTTTTATTTTTATTGATATAATATTAGTTGTCTATTTTTTGAGACTTTGGGGAAAAAAAAGAAGAAGTTAACTGATGAACTTCATACCGAGACTCAGAGTCAAAGCATTCTATAATAGACATACTCTTATTTGACAATGTGAACATTACTTTCTTGGCATTATTATTATTAATATTGCTTAATATTTTAATGCAGTAATTGTCTGTTTTCTTTTCTGAATGTATTTATCTTCGTTCATTCTTTATGTGGTTTTTAGTCCTTATCTTAAACATTGCTATTGTTCTTAAATTTTAAGCCTTTTAAATTCTGTGAAGGCAAAAAGTGGAAACCTAATTAACACATGTATATGTAAAAATGAAAATAAAAAAAAGTAGGAAGCACAATTGGAAGCAACTGCAAATAAGTGCAAGATAAAAATTATTATTGTAGATGAATATACACTTTCAAAAAGGAGATACCCTGGGCGGCGCCTGTGGCTCATCAAGTAGAGCACCGGCCCCATCTACCGAGGGTGGTGGGTTCAAACCCGGCCCCGGCCGAACTGCATCAAAAATTAGCCGGGTGCTGTGGCGGGCACCTGTAGTCCCAGCTACTTGGGAGGCTGAGGCAAGAGAATTGCCTAAGCCCAAGAGCTGGAGGTTGCTGTGAGCTGTGACTCCACAGCACTCTACTGAGGGCGATAGAGTGAGACTCTGTCTCTACAAAAAAAAAAAAAAGGGGGGGATACCCTTCTGCAGAGGTGGACTACCCCAGGAGTAACCCTAAGTAGCAAGAGGGAGACAAAGTAAATAAAATATCAATTCTTGTGTGGGCTTTCCTCATTCTCTGCCCCCTTAGTACAGAGGCAGGTGATACAGATTGAGCAAACTCTTTTTTCCTTTCAGTTATTTTCTGTTTCTCCTCTTTCCTTTCCTAAACTTAGTCCTCTCCCAAAGCCTGTATATCCAGTTCAGAGAATAATCAGATACCCCCCCAATCGCCTTTGGACTTCTTGCTCCTTTGGCATTAAGGGAGCAGGAAGAACTGCAGCTTTGCTCAGTGACTTGTAATCCTCCAGATCTGCCCTAGGAGGGGAGGAGGGAGGAGAATCTGTGTGCTCCCACCTGATGGACACGGTATGAGGGCACGCCTCCTGAGGACAGGACGCAACTACAATAGGCTCCTTAACTACCCAATGCAAACAGAGTAACCTAACCATTTGTACCCCCATATCATTATTTTTTAATATTGAATTAGTTTTTTTTTTATTGTTTCATCTTTTTTTATTTCATGTTAATGTGAGAGCACAAACAACCAAATCACAACGTTTGATTTGTTAGGTAGAGTCCCTCTTGCAGCTACGTACTGCACCCAAAAGGTGTGCCACACACTCGTACATTGTACCCATTCAGTGGGAGCACCCCAAACCCTACCTTCCCTATTCCCCTCCCTCATTCCCCTTCCCCCAACTTGCCTTGAAATGAGTTTTTCTTCTATATGGGCATAAATTTAGATTATCTACTGGCTTCATATTAGTATTGAGTACCTTGGATATTTGCTTTTCCATTCTTGTGATAATTTACTGAGAAGAATGTATTTCAACTCCATTGTACCCTCATGTTAATTTGAAATTTAAAAAAAAAATTTGCCGGCTCGGCACCTGTGGCTCAACGGGCCACAGGCGCCAGCCATGTACACCTGAGCTGGCCAGCTTGAGGCTCTGTCTAAAAAAAAAAAAAAAATTGCCTTTTGGCCTTGGTGGCAGTGCCTTGCCCTCCCTCTCTGCCTGTAGCAGTTATCACAGACCTGCATCCTCATTCACCATCTCAGATTCCTCAGGGAATCCAGGGGCAAAGTGTGAAGCCCTACTTGGAAATGGTAGCAGCATAGTTGAAAAACTTAGCAACACGTCCCCTGTGTGCTTCCAACCCCAATCCCACTCTCAAATCCAGCAACCACAATTTGTCCTCTGAATCAAAGCATACAAGCCTTTTCTTATTTTAAGCTTTCAAGCTAATATGACATCTGTGTCATTGTAAAAATGCTCATCATTTCTTCTGCATTTAAATATGTGGTGGGCACATCTGGATAGAAAACCAGGAATCATGTCTGTTCATTCAGAATCCTTTACACTCACGACGAGAGAGGAGGGGAGCACAATAGCAAGAAACGCGGAGACTTTTATTGACCATTTTGCCATCAGGGTGAAATAAAATCTGGTGACCAAAGAAACAACAAAACATTTTAGTGGCCAGTTAGAACAAGGAGAGATACTTTAACAAAAAAGATTCTCATGTCAAAAAGCACTGTTGCATGGCTCCCTTCTCACCAGTTATTTCTTATTATGCCCAGGACGTTTTCTTAGTAAGTACAGTGTTTGTGTGTTTATTGTAGCTCATCCAGGTGAGGACAGAGTCCTTTTTCTTCTTGTCTTTTTTTTTTTTTTTAATCTTGCCATCCCACTGCCACCCTTCTCATCATCATCCTCATCAAAAAGTATTTATTAAGCAATTCATTTTGCATGTAGGCCACAAAGCATCCCCCTTGTAGCTCCTGTTACTCTCTGTGTTCTCCCTGAACCACAAAATAAGGGCGCAAAAATCCTTGAAAACCACCTCCTCTTTTCCTATTTCCAAATGTTTTATTTTTAAAAAGGATTGACAGGCAGAATAGTCTCTCCTTCCCTTCACATAGTCATTTTCCTTTCATCTCTTACATCATTGTCTACTAATACTCAACAATACTCTGATACTTCCCAATTTGACCTCTTGGAAGGGGGATAAAATACTGAGTTATAATTATTCTCCTTCTAGCATAAATTCCCACCTGACCAGCAGGGGACAGGGAGAACAGTTTAGCCCAAATGCTATGCGGGCATAGGAGGCAATTTCAGGACCTTATAATTCTCCCCACCTCCCTTATGCCCCCCATGCTGCTGTTCCTCCCCTCGAATAGGGGCTCTGCTGGCCCTGATAATAATGTTTCAGCTCTGTAATAGCCTTCAAGAGCCTCACGTTTACAGCCACACTCTCCCTGCTGTAATAATTCCTTCCTTCTGTTATTATAGATCTCTTAACATTCTAATAAATTCTCTGTCTCTGTTGTACTCTTTTGGCAAAATAACCTTTCATGTGGCATTTCCCTAGCTTGGCAGTGATATCTGCCTTGCTGTTGCAGTAGCCTCTTCTTAAGCTTCCCTAATAACCTTTCCTTGACTATTGTGGTTCCACAGGGATGTAACAGCTGTTGCTGTGCTTTTATTTTACATGCCAGAGAAGATGCCTTCCCTTGGCAGTTGTATCTCTCCAGGGATACAGGGAGGTTTCCTGTCTTGCAGGCAAGCAGCCCAAAGGGACCTTCCTCATTAAGGGCTACAGTGTACGGATGGCCCCCCACCTGCGAAGAGATTCCAAGAAAGAATTCTGCTTTGAACTGACCGCCCAGGATAGGCGCAGCTATGAGGTAGGACTAACTGAGGAGATGGTGCACCTCGTTGGTGTTGCGGTTTCTTCCATACTGCATGTGAGCCATGGTTGCTATGCTGGGTTCCAGCCTTTCTCTGTTACCTGCTAATTTCCTACCAACTAAGACCCTCTTTCTTGACATGTCCTCACCTTTGCTATGTCCCGCCCTCCCTTCTCTCTGTTGCCGCTCTCATTCCGATACTGCCTTTGCTTGGCTTCCATCTCTTCATCCCTCCCCTTAATCTCTCTTCATAGGGGAGATTCTTGTCTATTGCAGCACACGATCCAATTCCCTTACTTATTAGTCTCTACTTTTTTTGGCTCTAATTCTCTTTATTTTTCAACTGATTATCTTCACTTCCTTCTACAAATTCCAGAAAAAAGGAAAATCTAACTGTAGAGTAAAAAGTGATTCATTTTCCTATGTTCGTCTTGCTATCCAAAATAACCTTCCAGAAATGTGCTTTGCTTTCTAAGATATTGGCAATAATGGTTACTGAGTAGTAACAACAATAACTGAGGGACTAGAGGACCTGGTCAGGGTAAGATTTTCACCAAAAATATATGTTTATGTGTGTGTGTGTATATTGTTTCCTGCTTGTTGGTAATTTTTATCTTATCACAGTTTTGCTAGAGCAATTTAGAAAAACGTTACCTGACTTATAAAAAAGAGAAAAGCCATGCTATGTTGAAATTAACCACCTGAATAACCCTTTGACTCTTCAAATTTTTCTCCACATTCATCTTTTCATATATCTACAGTACCTTAACCCTTATTTTCATAAAAGAGCTTAGGTCTTCATTATCCGATTTTTTAATTTAAACTAAGTTTTCCATGGAGTTCTTTATAAACATATAATTCAGATGTATGCACTGAATATGTTCCTATTTATTTTTATTATTAAATTATGATAGTACCACATCCAGATAAAAGTTTATATAACAAGTCTAAACCAATATCCCTAGAAATGTTTTCATAGAAATTTGTTTTTAAGAAATCAAGAATAACAAGGTATATTAATAGGTATTATGCAGGAATCTCGCTTCCTTAAATGGCATATATCTTTATCTTATCCTAATGACCAGATAATTAAAATATTTTTAAGATTTCAAGTTGATTCATTTAAAATTTTTTTAAAAATTATGAAGGGCCAATGCTTGGACTGACTTGTTTTGTGAATCAGAATGTATTTTAGTTATTTTGGGGGGAAGCCCATTGAATCCAAATCATTACCATGGTCCGTGATTCTTCCTCTAAAGTATTCTTTGGATCTTTGCATTGTTATTTATTCCCACAGCCATCACAAGAGTTAAGTCCCTATGACTTTACCCAGAGGACTATGATAGTTAAACAGCCCTCTTCTGTCTCCCAATTTCCCTGTTCCAGTCCTTCTGACTCACTGCTACTGAAAGAATCCTCCACTCCCTTTGCTGGAATTGATGGTGGCTTCCTATTGCCTACATTTAAATCCTGAACTCTTGGTACTCAGAGCCCTGTTATCAACTCTGTTCTAACCCTCAGCTCTCTAGCTTTATGTGCTGTCGTTTTCCAGGCAAGCTGATCTGTCTCCCTTCCCTATACATCGTGTTCTTATTCCTGTTATTTTGCACATGGTTCTCCCTACCTGAAATGTCCAACTCTCTGTACCAGTTTCCACCAACTCTTTTCTAAAATCCAACCAAAACAGAATTACCTTGGCAAGCCCCCCGGCCTACTCTCGGCAGCATAAGTGCTCCTCGTCTCCTCTCAACATCCAGTTGTTATCAAATACACCTCATTGTAAGGTTCCCATTTCGTATGTGTACAGTGGTTTGCTTGCTTTCTTTCTTTCTTTCTTTCTTTCTTTTTTTTTTTTGATCCCTTATAAACTTTCCTTAAATAAATGCCTAATAAAGGAATAGATAATCAAATGAATGAATGCACATGGATATAAATGTCTAGATTCAAAGGGCTGTCATCTCTGGGCATGCAAAATTGCTAAAGGAAAAAATCAGTTTGACTGAACTTTTTTATCTTTTTTCTAAATGTTAAGCAGGCAGAGAATCTTGAGCTTTAAACTTCACTGTGAAACTCACAGCTTCCTTGCCTTGAACCTCCCTATCAAGATTCATTGAAATTTCAGTGAAGGTGATAAATTAATTCACTAATTTTTCTCTAGTTTACAGCTACTAGTCCAGCCGAGGCCAGAGACTGGGTGGATCAAATAAGTTTCTTGTTAAAGGGTAAGTACCATTTTGCAGAAAAAGTACTTGAGTGGATTGCAGTTGAAGTTATATTACATAAATGTAATCTACAGGCTTCAGTATGTATTTTTTCTGCCCTTTCTCACCTCTGCCTTCCTTACCATATTCCCCATATTATAAAAATAGTACCACATATGTGTTAGAAGGTAAAGATGTCATCAACCTGGGGATAACCTCTGATATCATGGCTTATCCACCTACCTACAGGCAAGTCTGTAATATTCATTATCACTAGAAAAGAAGGTTCTAAAAATCAGCTCAGCCCAATTCAGTGTCTCCTAACCCCTTATACTCTGAAAAGGAAATTCATGCTATCCAACTTAAAGTCATCTAGTTGCAAAACTGAGGTTCAAAATCTTCTTGTTTTAGTCTTGGGAAGAAAGTAGACCTAGGAGGAAGTAGAAATCTAAACTAATCTAGGGAGCCTTTAGGGACATTGGACATTAAGAACAAATTGCTATTTTTCAAGCTACAATAAAATACTCCTTGCTTTGGGGTGGGAACAGTCCTGCCTGCAGATATTAAATGACTGCTCTTAGAGTACCCTCTGCTGGCCAGCCTGCAGACAAAGCAGGAATAGTGGCCCAGGAAGCCTTGTCTGGGAGTGGCCTGGCAAGCAGAAGTAGCCAACCTGGAGTGTGTCACTTGGCATCAAATAACCCTCATATACCATATCATGGCAGGACCCTGCCTCTACAGAAAAGCAGAAACATCAACTCTATACATGGCCCAAGACCTAGGAAGCACCACATAA
This sequence comes from Perodicticus potto, assembly GCA_963574655.1. NCBI lineage: Eukaryota > Metazoa > Chordata > Mammalia > Primates > Lorisidae > Perodicticus > Perodicticus potto. The sequence continues at coordinate 7,364 of CAUYRH010105696.1, read as the reverse complement.
GGTCTTTTCTTCTCAGATTTTTATTCTGCTATAAGATTTTATTGTGGATAAAAAGAAGGAAGCACCAGAGCTTTAATTACAAGAATTGCCTGTTCTGTTCAGTTGTGCCTTTGCTATCACAAAAACAAACTATTGCATCTACCAATGGCGTCACATATAATAGACTGGAACTAGGCAAACATGAACATTGATGGCGAGACTACAGGGTACACTCTCATCTAGGTGCCTTGGATTTATGCGTGTAATATACCCCTAAGTGTGTAAACCTCAATAAAACTCAAAGCAGCTTTATTGAGCTGTACCCTGTGGTACTTTCAGAATCCCACATTGAAGAAATTATTCATTCCATTTTATTTAAAAACAAACAAAATAATAACATATGGTTTAAGCCACAAATGTGCCTTTGATCCTTTCTTCATATGTGGTGGCACCAGAATTCAGATGAAAATTGTTGCAGAATCTTTATTAAAAGCCTAATCAAGCCAAACAGTTTTATTGTGTTTTGAAATGAACGTTGGATGTCTCTCCATCCTTTCCTCCCCCAGAGTATGCTGACTGCACTTGCCCATCCTGCAGAGGCCCCTCAGCAAGGTTTCAGAGAACACTCTCTACTACACATCAGAGAATGAACCTTCCCAGTTCCGCATTAAAATAAAAATCCAATCTCCCTCCCCTGCCCTGGTGCTTCTCAGTGCTATAATGGTTCAGCATCCTCTATGAGGTGACCCACTTTAAGGTCAGCCAGACTATACAGTTGCAAAAAAACATGGTAACTGCATTGATCAGCCATTCCATTTGTTCCTGTATTGCTGTTATATTTTTTCATACCCCATATCTTTTCCTCTTCAACTTTTGCCCATTTTTCTCTCTGAAAACAAACTTGTCTGAAATTCTTCAGTGAGATTATTGGGCAGATGGGGTTCTGACAGCTCACATCCTGCAGAAGCCACCATAGTTCCCATGGCTCTGTGTACCTTGGAGACCTGCAAGCCTTACTCATCTTTCCTGTTTTCTACTTGATGAACAAACACTGCATACCATGCTGGCTTTTCCTTTTCTGGCCTGTTTTCTTCCTTTATTCTCATGCACACCCATACTTTTCAGGCCCACTTCATCCTGATCAAGTTTTATTGCAAGGAAGGATTTATGTTGATGGTTTAGCACCCGATGCAGTGCTACTCTGGCCTTTTCAGTAGATTTCCTGCCACCAAGGCCCACATTAGAAATAACAGCACTTAACCTAGTGTTTCATTTTCTTTTGACATGTTTTATTTTCATTCACCCCTCCTCCTCTTCCTGCTTTCCTTCTCTGCCTTGTTCTTTTCTTTTTCTCCATATCTTTATTCATTCTCATTTTTGCCCTGGCAGATCTGAGTTCCTTAACCATTCCATATGAAGAGGAGGAGGAGGAGGAGGTAGAAGAAGAAAAAGAAGAAACAGCAGAAGAAGAAGAGACTTATGATGATATTGATGGTCTTGACTCTGCAAATTCTGGCTCCCAGTGTAGACCCGTTGTCTTGCCTGGGAGCATGGGGGTAATACAGCCTACAGAGGAGAAAGAAGAAGAAATTTATGAAGTCTTACCAGGTGAGAAATTTTGTCCTCTAATTATCTTCCACTAGGTTCTGAAACTCTAGACCTCATGGAAGAATTTAACTTTGAAACCTTCATCCTCTGAAGGAGAGACTATAGCTAAGCCAGTATAAAGGTTCTGCCTTGCTCTGGGAACAAGAAGAATTTGATCAGGAAGCCAGGCGCAGTGGATCACCTTGTAATCCTAGCACTCTGGGAGACTGAGGCAGTTGTATTATTTGAGCTCAAAAATTTGAGACCAGCTTAAGCAAGAGTGAGACCCCATCTCTAAAAAGTAGCTGGCGTGAAGACTATGTTAACTAGTTTGATGAAAATATTTCAAATTGTATATAAAACCAGCACATTGTACCCCATGATTGCATTAATGTACACAGCTATGATTTAATAAAAAATATATATAAAAAATAAAATTAAAAGAAAATAAAAAGTAGGTGGGCATTGTCGAGGCACCTGTAGTCCCAGCTTCTTGGGAGGCTGAGACTAGAGGATTGCTTCAGCCCAAGAGCCCAAGCGTTTGAGGTTGCACATCACTTTACTCAGGGCGACAAAGTAAGATGCTGTCTCAAAAAAAAAAAAAAAATCTGGATTTGGTGCCTGTAGCTCAAGCAGCTAAGGCACCAGCCACATACACCAGAGGTGGCGGGTTTGAGCCCACCCTGGGCCTGCCAAACAGCAATGACAACTAAAGCCAAAAAATAGCCAGGCATTATGGCAGGCACCTATACACCCAGCTACTTGGGAGGCTGAGGCAGGAGACTCGCTTAAGCCCAAAGAGTTTGAGGTTGCTGTGAGATGTGATTTTTCAGCACTCTACAAAGGGCAACATAGTGAGACTCTATCTCAAAAAAAAAATCTGATCAGTGAGTGTCTTAATATATATCCATGTGAAGTTAACTTATTACATTGTTAACAGTTTTAAAAAGTCGAGAATACTCATGTTGGTTTTCATTGGTTTATTGTGAATTTAGGGGTGAGTGATCAAAACTCCCTAGTTTCAACTTCTTTACTGTATAACTGTGAGAATAATGGAAAGTTGCCTCACAATTAAGGATTTCAAAAATCTGAAGTATATAAATGCTGAAAAACCTTTTTAGTAATCCAGTAAAACCTTGATAGAGCACAAATCATTATGACCTTGTTCAGATACACCACAAGTCAAATCGCTTCCCTTAAAAATAAGCTTAACAGATTTCATCTGCCCATGTTTACAGCAGGTCTACTCTATATATTTCCTTTTTTCCAAAGGCATGATAACCAGCATCTCAAAAACTGTATAGTCATCATTGCTCCCACATAGCTACTTCTAGTGGGGATAACAGCAGCTGGTGAACAGTGCGGAGCACAGTAGGGGCAGACAATGAAAAACCAAAGCCTGAGCCTCTTAATTGTGAGGTAGTTAGACCACAGGAACGCTGAATCTTCAAGTCCATTCAGAAAGATCGTTCCTGTGGAAATCTGCCAGGAGTTCAGTGCTCTGCTGAGAAATTCAAGTTAAGCCTAAATTTATAGCAATTTAAACCTCAATCCCAGATGAACCTAGGAACTAAGGTGAATCTAACACCCAAGCTCCTGAAGGTAGGGTTAGTTGCTAAAAGCACATTCAGTAAACAACTTGCATTTCAAGCTTCCTAAGAAGAGGGTCCAATCCTCACAACACTGCATTCATCCCTTTCCTGGTGAAGAGGCCACGTCATTGCTCCCTGAGCCAAGAAGCAGGACTTTGACCACATATACCCTCCCTGCTGGGGACCTCACCCCCACACCAAGGAGAGCCTGCTTCTTCTCCTAGCACTTTCAGCCTCTGCCACTCCCCACTTCCCTAGCCTTTTTGTTGTGTTTTATTATGCAAATGATATCTTGGTTGAGGTCGAGCCATTTCTTGTGTCTGACGTTAAAAAAAAATGATAATTTCCTCAGCAAGTCATCGTCGTTAATGAAGTTTTACAAAAACAGATACAACCAAAGGAAAATAAAATTTCACAGGTGATAAATTTTTCCAATTTCCCTGGCAGAATTCGATAGGATTGTTAAATTAAGAGTGAAGGTGTCTGTTAGAAAGCAACGAGCAGTGATGGGTAATTTTATAGAGTGGAAAATTGAATCAAATTGCTACATTAAAACACAGCTCCTCTGAGAATCTTCCCTTTCACAGTCTGCTCCATTGCAACAGCAGGGTGCAGAAATGGATCTAATTCACAACACTCCCTAAAAGGAGATGCACTCCCCAACTTGGCCAGAATCTTCCTAGTGAGCTCACATTCTGCTCACTCCTTCCTAGGCTTGGGGAAATATCTGGGTGACTCTGCACTTTGGGTTACAGCTCTGAGAAAACCTCACTGAACCACTCGGCCTTCTGGGGCAAAAAGAAATGGCCTTTTAATGCATCTTGTTCCGTTTTCAAAGGAGACAGACAAGAGGGGGCTAATGCCCAAAGACACAGAGCAAAGGAGAATAAAGGGGGGGAAATCCTCAGAAAGTAAGATAGTTTGGGACATCAACTTACCCCAGGTAGGGGCAATGAATGTATGACTGGCCTCTTAATGACCGTCTTTCTTCTGCCTCCTAAACTCCTGCCCTTGGCCATTGCAAGGGCATTCATCCAAAATTCCCACTAGCTTATATGTTGGAGTAGACCCAAGTGTATGAAGACTGGTGTGACTTTTTGAAGAAGCCATTTACCCTTACCCACAATGACGGTGATCAGAAGTAAGGAAGGCCATACAGTGGGGAAGCCAGGGTCTCATTCTAAAGATTACCATGCCTATAAATTTCCAAAGGACAACTCTGTACCCAGTCAACAAGTTCTTTCCCAAAAGCCTCTATCCATCACAGTTCTTAGAGACAGCATTGGAGGTAGGATACATTGACATTTAATTAAGATATGAATATTTCAGCCACAAGTCTCCATCACCCAGCTTCTGTCCACTCCACTCAGCTGTTGCTTCTGAAATTTGCTGTTTGAGCTGTGCATGAACCACACTGCCAGTCCTGGAGGAACTGAGAGAGAACGGGAGGGGACCTATCACTGTCTCCCCTCTGCCACCGTCTCACAAGACAACCTACCAAGCAGCAGCTTGTGAGAGACAGCATGGTATCACAGGGATAAGTGCTGGCTCTAAATCAGGATGGATCTCCTCTGCCACCTGGTAGATGTGAGACCTTGAGTAAGTTACTTGCCCTCTCTTTGTCTGATTGTCCTGCCTGTAAAATGGGGACAACAATAGTGGCTGTCTTAGAGAGATGTGGTGAAGAGTGTAGAATTGATATGTGTAAAGCACTTAGCACAGAGCCCTAGCACAGTGTAAGCACGCAGTAAGTGGTGGCTACTATTAATATGGTTGTTTAAGTAGGAAGCATTACCTTCTTAAAGAGTTGGGGGATGCCTAGGCCCCCGCCCTCATCAACCGCATCCAAGACAATCCAGTCTGACATTTCCAGCTATGGATACCAGGCAGGTGAAACTGAAAATCCTGAGCAGATGGAATGTGGAACACACCTTCTGTTCAGGCCCATTTTTACTGCGAGACCAGGTGCTGGGTGTAGGGACAGCCGACAGTAACGCTGGATTGTGCTAACACTGCATACCCATCAATAGTCAAATGACTTGGACCTCCAACATTTGTTTCACCATAACAGATAAATGTACTTTGTGGAGGATGTTTAGCATTGATGATTCTGCTAATCCTTCTCTTTGGAACAGGACCCACACAAGCCCTTACTGTCCCTGTGGGGAAAGCCATGTATGTGAGATCTCCCTTCCAGAGTATAATTTAGATGAGCTTCACTATAGAGAGAAAAGTATATGTAACACATGCCAAGTCAATAAAAAAGTAGATTTTCCTAACATATCACAGGATTACTAGCATTTGCTATGTGGCTAGCACTCTTCTTCCCATGAGGGAAAACCAGCATACTCACGGTTTTCAGCCAGACTACAAAAATGTTAGTCCTATAAAATATAATCTCAAGGTTAGTATCTGGTGGCGCTCTGAACATCCATGTTGAGCATATGGGGGGGCCTTGATTTTTAAGATGTCATTTGCAATAGATTAAGCTATAGGGAACTACCAGGAAAAAAATGCTAAAGCAATATGTAGAAAAGGGGAGGCTTTTCTGAGCCCTCTCATCCACCCACCCAAGTTATTTTACAGGCCAGCACAGGCCCAGTTCCATGTTCAAGATTCCATTAAAGAACAACCTTTATCATATTTCTCTGTCTGGGGCCTCAAGGCTGGAATCCAGCAAGGCGCCTGAGACCATTGAAGCACTGCATCTGAGGCCTTGTAGCAGCTGCAATGGCAACGAAATCTTGGCTGTGTTCTCTAAAAAGATTTCAGAAAAGCAAACAAGAGAGATGAAGTGCCCTCCCTGGGAATTTCTGCACACATCTGATGCTGCCCACATTGCCCTGGGATATTATAGTAGACCCAGAAACCAGATTGGTTTATAAGAAAGCATATAATTAGGTTTTTAAATTTTTGAGTCAAATGGGAACAAACATTTTGTGGAATTATTTTCCTCCCTGTATAGTTTTCCAGACCCACAGGAAGAGGGAATAGTGATAGTAAGGGGTCTAAAGAAAGAAAAAGGTGGCTCAGTGTCAGTAGTTCAGTGGTTAGGGCGCCAGCCACATACACGGGGGCTGGTGAGTTCGAACCTGGCCAGGGCCTGCTAAACAACAATGACAACTGCAACAAAAAAATAGCCAGGTAGGGCGGCACCTGTGGCTCATCGAGTAGGGCACCGACCCCATATACCAAAGGTGGCAGGTTCAAGCCCAGCCTCGGCCGAACTGCAAAACAGAAAAATAGCCAGACGTTGTGACAGGCGCCTGTAGTCCCAGCTACTTGGGAGGCTGAGGCAAGAGAGTCACCTAAGCTCAAGAGCTGGAGGTTGCTGTGAGCTGTGTGACGCCACAGCACTCTACTGAGGGCTATAGAGTGAGTCTCTGTCTCTATAAAAAAAAGAAAAAAAAAATAGCCAGGTGTTGTGGCAGGCGCCTGTAGTCCCAGCTACTTGGAAGGCTGAGGCAAGAGAATCGCTTAAGCCCAAAAATTTGAGGTTGCTGTGAGCTGTGATGCCATAGCACTCTACCATGACATAGTGATACTCTTGTCTCAAAAAAAAAAAAAGAAAAAGAAAAGAAAGAAAAAGGTGGCTTGCACCTGTAATCTCAGCACTTTGAGAGAGACCAAGGTGGTAGAAGGATTGCTTGAGACTAGGAGTTCAAGACCAGCGTGAGCAACTTAACAAGATCCTATCTCTACAAAAAAATTAAAAATTAGCCAGGTGTGGTGGACGTGCCTGTAGTCCCAGCTACTAGGGAGGCTAAACCAGGAGGATTGCTTAAGCCCAGTAGTTGGAGGTTATTATGAGCTATGATCACACCACAGTATTCTTGCTAGAGTGACACCCTGTCTCAAAAAATAAAATAAAATAAAATAAAATAAAACAAAAAAGAAATACAGACCAAAAATACAAAGCTTATGAAGAAAAAAGAAGCATCGAGGAAGTTGCTGGGGGCAGAGGCAAGATGGCGGTCTGTAGCCAGCTTTCCACAGAGGCTCCCATCCAGAAGGAGAGTTAAAGGACAGAAATTTAGCAAGAAAACTGATAGTTCAGATCTGAGCCAAAAGAGAAGGTTGAAGAATGCTGCTGAGGCGATCTGCGACCCCAAAGACACATCAAGGAAGTCAATGTCATCATTAGGCTTCCTTGGAGTTTCCTGGCCTTTTCTTTTTTTTTTTTTTTTTTTTTTTTTTTTCAGTTTT
>CAUYRH010105690.1:0-34099 GCA_963574655.1 Perodicticus potto | reverse complement strand
TTGAGACAGAGCCTCAAGCTGTCACCCTGGATAGAGTGCTGTGGCATCACAGCTCACAGCAACCTCCAATTCCTGGGCTCAAGCGAGTCTCTTGCCTCCGCCTCCCAAGTAGCTGGGACTACAGGCGCCTGCCACAACGCCTGGCCATTTTTTGGTTGTAGCCATCATTGATATTTGGTGGGCCTGGGCTGGATTTGAACCCGCCAGCTCAGGTGTACGTGGCTGGCACCTTAGCCCGTTGAGCCACAGGCGCTGAGCCAGTTGTTTTATTTCTAAAGTGACCTCTTTTATCTTGAGCTCTCATCTGACACTTTTAGTGTATAGGTAAATATTAAATTTATCTGCCTCATTTGTGTCCAGTTAACCTTTACATAGATTGTTTAGACATATTACATAGCAACTTGATCATTTTAAATTTGTTACTGAGAATTAAAGCTAGTATATGATTAAACTGTTAAGAGGAACATTTTTAAGTGTTTTAGGATTCTTTGGTTTCAAGTGACAGAAACTGAATTTGAATAAGCTTAAACAAGAAGAATGTGAATTTCAGTCACTAAGCCATGTGAAGGAGTAGGAATGACTGGGATTAAGCACTTAAATTCTTTTACAACTCTTTAAGTCATTTCTGCTTTTTTCTGCACGTTGTTTGGCTTCATCCTTTCAGATAGGCATACTCTGTTTATTGTCAGACATCCTTACATATATTTCAGGTCTCATATTAACCTCCCAGTGCTGGAGATTGATAATTTTTAATTTTTGTGTGAAATTCATATATGTTGCCTAGAAAAATTCAAGGAACAAGAATTTGAAGAGGAAAAAAATTATTATATTCCTTTGTATGTGGTATTCCAACAATGAAGCGACTAGACAAAATCATTGCCATGTTGTACACAGTGTATAAAATCATGTTTCTTATCTCAGGAGGTGGTGACCCCTGCTATTCAGTCTGGTCTTCAACAGAGCACTTCACATGTAAGGCTGCATTACATTTTTCACATCAAAAAAGTGATATTCTATGACATTCAGCACTGTATTTGCTTTCCCTGTTTGACTATCACAGGATTTGTGCTGTCATAACATGAGTCAGTATTGTGCTTCCTGTCTTCCTCTTCAGCCAGGTTCTAGAGCGGTGGTTCTCAACCTTCCTAATGCTGCAATGTATTTTCATTGTTAAAAAAGGGATTGCACAGGTTGAGAACTGCTGTTCTAGAGGATGCCCATGGGTCTCCAAATAATGGCATACTGCACGTCAAGGAAACTGCAGAGAATCCATTGGCTTTCCATCATATGTTTTATGCAGTTTTCAAGTGTTTTGTAAGAGCAATTTGAAACAGAACAAAACAAGGCTTGAATATCACTTCTTTCCATGGATTGATCGCCAGTACTTAATAAGCTCTGTCTATGTCTCTGATGAAATGGTTATACACTTTGATCATGTTTGCTGGTGAACTTGGATCTTCTTTTTCAGTTTCTGGGAATAATGATTGACAAGACACAGGGGATCAATACCTCATCAATACCAGCACTAGATGAGGCAACAGTGACAACATGTACCATTCCATATGCAGGCAAATACTGCCTTTGCCATCAATCTGATAATCAAATGTGTCTTGGTCTTTTATCTTCAGAGCTACATCTGATTCCAGTGGAGCTTGCCCAGTGTGATCCTTTTTATGTACCTGTTTCCTGATGTTCCATTGAACTGAGCTTATCAAAAAGTGCAATATTGGTGAACAAGTTGTGAATACAAGATAGTATTGTTTAGTGTACCTCTATAAGTGCCTCACTAAACTGAAGGACAAGTGATACTTTGATGGCTGTATTTTTCATGTTTAGTTTTTGGGTTTTTATCCTCATATGGCTGAAACCACCTTATGTAGCCCAAATGTGTTATGTAGCCAAACCGAATGGCCTTTCCTTTGATAAATTTGTTTGCTCCGGTGACAACCAAAATAAGGAACCATGCATTCATCAAAGCTGAAATATGTTTCATTTGGACCAAATGTTTTATAGCTTACGAAATTTGAGTGTGTTTGTGAGAAGTTGCTTACTTGGAAAACTTGTCCACTGGGTCCAAATTTGCATTGTCAGCAGTGTGCAAATTAGAAAATATAGTTTTGAAGTGGTCATGTCTCATGGCAGCACTGATGAGTACATTATGCACATCTGTTCTTTGTTTCTAGAATATATGCCTTTTAGGAACCGAGAGAAGAGAGTCCCAGAATACATTTGAATTTAGATTTAGTCAAGCCAAGATTTACACCCTTACTTGGCAGTGTGTAAGTTGGGAGTATGACATGACAATGAGTTAAATGAACTTGCTATCAAGAAAAAGTTCAAGAATTACTATGGGATTTTTCATTTGGTGAAAAAATCATTTGGTGGTTCTGTAATTCTACCTGCTGTGGACTGTGCAGTTAGGTTGGCTTTTTTCCATTTGTGAAAAATTTTTGTCACTTTGATGGAAAAGGTCGCTGTGCAATAAATATAGATGGAACTTCGTCATCAGGAGAGTTATTTTCAGATGTGAATGAGGGAACATCGGAGTCAGACTCAGCATCGTAGCCATCTTGAATAAGATATGCAGGTGCATGCAACAAAGAACCTGGCAGGTTATTTGTTCCATCTTCTTCACCTCATGAGTCCTCATCAGAAACAGGTGCTGTAGCATTTTCAGGTGGTTGTAGCACTATGGCACTTTTATGCTATCCTCTGTCTCTAGCAGGTTATTTCATGTCAACTTAGAATTTGAGGCATCTTGAGACTTGTAAAATTATTTCAAATAAAAAAGGCAAAAAAAGATATTATTGGTACGGGGTATTGCCTAGTGCTCCAAACATGGAACACACAAAATGTCAAACCCATAACTGATAGGACAATACTAACTTCAGCATTTTGTTTTTACAGCACAATAGCATAAGTAGTAGAGAAGTAATAGAAAAACAATTACTAGTATAATATGTAGAGCAGTAAAGTTGTACTTACCTGTCTTTAAAAGATGGTTCTTCAAAAATTTTGTGAAAATTAGGACAGGCATGGTGGCCCATGTCTATAATTCTAGCACTCTGGGAGGCCGAGGCTGATGGATCACTCAAGTGCAAGAGTTTGAGACCAGCCTGAGCAAGAATAAGACCCTGTCTCTGTTAAAATAGAAAAACTATCCGGATGTTGTGGTGACCACCGGTAGTCTCAGTTACTCAGGAGCTGAGGCAAGAGAATCGCTTGAGCCCAAGAGTTTGAAGTTGGATTGAGCTATGATGCCACAGCACTAAACCTGAGTGACTGAGGAGGCTCTGTCACAAAAAAAGGAAAAAAAATTCTGAAAATTCACATTTTTGTTTTTGTAGAGACAGAGTCTCACTTTATCGCCCTTGGTAGAGTGCCGTGGAGTCACACAGCTCACAGCAGCCTCCAACTCCTGGGTAGGCAATTCTCCTGCCTCAGCTTCCCAAGTAGGTGGAACCACAGGCGCCCGCCACAATGCCCAGCTATTTTTTTGTTGTTGTTGCAGTTCGGCCAGGGCTAGGTTTGAACCCGCCACCTTCGGTGTATGGGGCCGACGCCCTACTGACTGAGCCATAGGTGCCGCCCTCATTTTTTTCATAAGATCCCAATCTGCCAGTATCTGCAACAGTGACTCACTATGTGCAAAATGTGATAACATGTACCTTCAGGAGACAGACGTGTGAAAAATTAAACCTCAGTGATGACCTTGAGAAGTAGGATATAGATAACTCCAATGTCACTACCATTCCAATAATGGAATATGAGGCGTAAATGGGTTAATAGCTTTCCTGTAAGAGGACAGTGAATTTTCTCTCTTGGAATCCGTTTGAAAAATCCAGGGAAGTATCTGTGTCATGGTTCTATTGTTTGAACAAAATCACTGTGACCTAAAGTGGGCAAAAGTGTTGGACTTGACCCAGTGTGGGTTAGACTCTGGAATATGGGATGGAGAGAAAGCATTTCTTTCTTTCTTTCTTTTTTTTTTTTTTTTTTGAGACAGAGCCTCAAGCTGTCACCCTGGATAGAGTGCTCTTGCATCACAGCTCACAGCAACCTCCAATTCCTGGGCTCAAGCGCGTCTCCTGCCTCCGCCTCCCAAGTAGCTGGGACTACAGGCGCCTACCACAACGTCTGACCATTTTTTTTTTTTTTTTGGTTGCAGCCATTGTTGTTGTTTGGCAGGCCTGGGCTGGATTCGAACCCACCAGCTCAGGTGTACGTGGCTGGTGCCCAAGCCGCTTGAGCCACAGGTGCCCAGCTGAGAAAGCATTTCTTTTTCCTTTTTAATGAAGATGGAGGGAAGGCTTCTGAGACAAACATGTAATCCACTATAACAGGTTAAATAAAGTTTTCCATAAAGGTCACCATTAGTCTTTTCTTGTATGCCTTTATAGTTCCCTTATTTCCATATAAACTTATAACATCTTCTAATTCCCATGTTGATAGGTGAATTTTCACTGATTACAGTATCACCTCTTTTTTTTTTTTTTGAGGCAGAGCCTCAAGCTGTCACCCTGGGCAGAGTGCTGTGGCATCACAGCTCACAGCAACCTCCAACTCCTGGGCTCAAGTGAGTCTCTTGCCTCCGCCTCCCAAGTAGCTGGGACTACAGGCGCCCGCCACAACGCCCAACCATTTTTTGGTTGCAGCCGTCATTGTTGTTTGGCCGGCCTGGGCTGGATTCGAACTCGCCAGCTCAGGTGTATGTGGCTGGTGCCTTAGCCCGTAGAGCCATAGGCGCCGAGCCAGTATCACCTTTTATGAGTGGCATCTTAATTTTATCAGTAGAAATGTCTCCAAATCAGATATCCCATTACTATGTATTTACTCAGTGAAGAAAAGGACATTCTATAAAAAAGATACTTGCAATTGAATATATATAGTAGTACAATCCACAATTGCAAAGATGGGGAAACAATCCAAGTGCCTGTCAGTACATGAATGAATTAATAAAATGTGGTGTATGTATACCATGGAGTACTTACTCAGCCATTTAAAAAAAGGTGACCTAGGATATTTCCTAACAACCTGGATGGAACTAGAGACCATTCTTCTAAATGAAGTATAGCAAGAATGGTAAAACAACAACCGCATGTTCTCAATACTAAACTGGAACTAGTTGATTATTACCTATATGCACATATAGAAGTAAAACTGAATGGAAATCAAGTAGGTGGGAGAAGGTAGGGATCGTTGGGTAAATTCACTCCTAACCTGTACCATGCACATGTTCTGCGTAAAGGACACACTTATAACTTTAACATAAAATGCATAAAAGCAAATTAGATAACCTAAATGTACGTACCCCTGTAATATTCTGAAATGAAAAAGACATCAGTGGCTGCTAAAATTAGTGTGTAAAAATATGACAAGAAATTCGTATAGTCTTTAAGTACGTATTTTGTAATTGTCAAGAGAAAAATAATGGCTTCAGGGCGGCGCCTGTGGCTCAGCGAGTAGGGCGCCAGCCCCATACACCAAGGGCTGCGGGTTCAAACCCGGCCCCGGCCGAACTGCATCAAAAATTAGCCGGGCGCTGCGGCGGGCGCCTGTAGTCCCAGATACTTGGGAGGCTGAGGCAAGAGAATCGCCTGAGCCCAGGTGTTGGAGGTTGCTATGAGCTGTGACTCCACGGCACTCTACCAAGGGCGATAGAGTGAGACTCTGTCTCTACAAAAAAAAAAAAAAAGAAAGAAAGAAAGGAAAAATAATGGCTTCATAGTTGAGAACGTATTTTGTAATTGTCAAGAGAAAAATAATGGCTTCATAGTTGAGAAATGTGGCAGACATCACTTCATTTGAGGGATACAAGTTAATATCACCAGTAATAAGTCGTATTGTCATTATGTACCCACTGATGTGATAGACTAAGATGGGCACAACTTCAGTCACAGTCTTGCCAAAATGGCACTATCTCAATATAATAATAAAAAAATGACAATTCCAAATTAAAGGACATTCTCTAAATAACCAGTTCTCTTCAAAAGTATGAAGGCCATGAAATACAAAATAGAAAAAAAAAGGAGTCACAGGTACAAGACTAAGGAGACAGGACAGCTAAATGCAATGAAGGATACTAGAATGAATCCTGGACCTGAAGAAAAAATAAATGTTAGTGGGAAATCTGATGAAACTTGAAAAAGATTCATAGATAAGATGACAGTATTGCGTCAATATTAATTTCCTGGTGTTCATACTTTTAGTATGGTTATAGAAGATGTTAACATTGGGGGAGGCTGGGTGAAGAGTATACAAGAACTCTGTCTCAACCTTTTTTTTTTTTTTTTTTTTTTGAGACAGAACCTCAAGCTATCACCCTGGTTAGAGGGCTGTGGCAAGACAGCTCCCCGCCCCCTCCCAATCCTGGGCTCAAGCAAGTCTCCTGCCTCCGCCTCCCAAGTAGCTGGGACTGCAGGCGCCTGCCACAACGCCCGGCCATTTCTTAGTTGCAGCCGTCGTTGTTTGGTGGGCCCGGGCTGGATTCGAACCTGCCAGCTCAGGTGTACGTGGCTAGTGTCTTAGCCCGCTGAGCCACAGGCACCAAGCCTCTGTCTCAACTTTTTTGCAGCTTTTCTGTAAGTCTAAAATATCTAATTTTTTTTTTTTTTTTGAGACAGAGTCTTACGATTTTGCCCTTGGTAGAGTGCCGTGGTGTCACAGCTCACAGTAACCTCAAATGTGTGGGCTTAAGTGATTCTCGTGCCTCAGTCTCCCAAGTAGCTGGGACTATAGGTGCCTGCCATAACACCTGGCTATTTTTTGTTGTTGTTGTTGCAGTTGTTTTCGCTGGCCTGGGCTGGGTTTGAACCTGATACCTTTGGTGTATGTGGCTGGCACCGTAACTACTGTGCAACAGGTGCTGAGCCCTAAAATTATATCTCAATTAAAGGTTTTTAAAAAGAGATTAGATAAAAGATTGAAAACAAGAGACATTTCCTTTGCCACAGAGCTTCCCCTTCAAGACAGTTATCTCACTAAAGAGGTAGAGGAAGTCAGCGCCGATTCAGAGCCCATCATGCTTGAAGTAATTTTCATTTTCTCCTTTCTAGTACATAAAGTCTCAAGGCATACACTAGAAATTAGACAGCTGCAAAGAAACATGACTTATATGAGGCAAACTAAAAGATACTGATTTCTGCTGGGTGTTGTGACTTACGCCTATAATCCCAGCACTTGGGAGGCTGAGGCGAGTGGATTGCCTCAGCTCACAGGTTTGAGACCAGCCTGAGCCAGAGCAAGACCTTGTCTCGAAAAATAGCTGGGTGCTGTGGTGGGCACCTGTAGTCCTAGCTACTTGGGGGGCTGAGGCAAGAGAATCGCTTAAGCCCAGGAGTTTGAAGTTGCTGTGAGTTATGACACCATGGCACTCTCCCAAGGGTGACAAAGTGAGAGACTCTGTCTCAAAAAAAAAAGATACTAGTTTAATATATACCGAAAAAGTCTTTTTACTAAAGAAATAATCATCTTAACATTAATTTGTATTTTTTTAAATTTCAGATTAAAACGAGGGTACAAATGTTTAGGTTACATCGCTTTTGCTTCTGCTTTGTTCAAGTTGTAGTTGAGCCCTTCGCCCCAGGGGCATGCTGAACAACCTCTCAGTGTGTATAGGTGAGATCCCACTTACCACCTTCCCTTATCTCCCCTACTTCTATCTTCTTCCTCGCTAGACTAAGGAAGTGTTTTCCTTTCATTTGGGCGTGTAGTTTATATATTAGTTTCATATTGGTATTGAGTACATTGGATACTTTCCCCCCTCATTCTCAAGATACTTTATTAAGAAGAATGTGTTTCAACTCCATCCAGGTAAACACAAAAGATAGAAAGTCTCTGTCTTTTCTTAATGGCTGAATAGTACCCATGGTATACATATACCACAGTTTGTTAATCCATTCATTAGTTGATGGGCACTTGGGTTGCTTCCATGTCTTGGCAATTGTGAATTGATCTACAATAAACATTCTAGTGGAAATGTTGTTGTGGTAAAATGATTTTTTTTCCTTCTGGGTAGATACCTAATAATGGGATTGTAAGATCAAATGGAAGGTAGACTTTTTTAGTTCTTTGAGAATTCTCTATACTTCTTTCCATAGAAGTTGTATTTGTTTGTAATCCCACCAGCAGTGCGAAAGTTTTTCCTTCTCTCCACATCTGTTCCAGCAGCTGCAGATTGGGGATTTTGTGGTGTGGGCTAATCTCAGGGGAGTTAGGTGATATCTAGAATTTTGGTTTGCATTTCTCTGATGGTTAGGAATGAAGAGCAATTTTTCATGTGTTTTGGGCCATTTGTCTGTCATCTTTTTTATTTTTTTGGACACAGAGCCTCAAGCTGTCACCCTGGGTAGAGTGCTGTGGCATCACAGCTCACAGCAACCTCCAATTCCTGGGCTCAAGCGAGTCTCTTGCCTTCGCCTCCCAAGTAGCTAGAACTACAGGCACCCACCACAACGCCCGGCCATTTTTGGTTGTAGCCATCATTGTTGTTTGGCGGGCCTGGGCTGGATTCGAACCTGCCAGCTCAGGTGTATGTGGCTGATGCCTTTGCCCGTTGAGCCACAGGCACCGAGCCAGGAGGTTTTAGATGCAGTTCTATTTGAAGAGCAAAAGATGTCATGTAATTTTTCCATAGTTATCTGGCATCTGTTCCATAGGACTTATTTATTTCCAAGTGTTTTAAGTGCCTACTGTGTGCCTGGGGAACACTGTCAAGACTGACATCAACTAATGAGCTCTGTAATTTCGCTCTCTTTCTTTATTGCTCTCTCCCTCTCCTTTTCTCAACGAAATGCTTTTAATAATGAATATTCCATTATGTCATGAACTCACACTCAAAAGAGCCCAGTGGAAAGGTGTGGTTTCAACATTATCATCAAATAACGAGTTATAAATAATTAAAAATCACTTAGAACCCTGGCAACAGAAGAGATGCATGAATTAATCACACCCAGGAGTAGGCCCAACTTGTCCTCAGCACTTGGACAAGAAACTATGCTTCAGTAATTAACAAATGTTTAATAAAAGGCAACTAATATTTTTGGCAGTACTATAGGTGGGTGTTTTTGGTATGTTTCAAAACACTACAAGACAGTTCAAGTCATTTAATTTCATAAACTGCTGACCTTACTCTGAAGCTTTTATATAAATGTAACTTTGCATAAAACATAATTACCTTTAAGAAATAACTCTCTGTTGTACAAATTAAGATCTAGATAATTGCATATCATGGAAAACCTAGGTTCCCTAAAATACTAAAAACTAAACAAAGACATGCATTTAAAATGGGACCCAAATGAGAAACCTACTGAGAAAATATAATGAGAAAATCTGCTCCTTTAGATGTTCACCGGGGTGAGTTCTGGTTGTGTTCAGTGAAACTCCCCTCACTCTCATTCAACTAATCATCCTAAAATCAAAGTAGGAAGATTAAACATTTAAGTTTCTCCCTTCACAAGAAACACCTTCTTATGGAGTATAAAAGAGCAAAATGTGTTCCCAAACTGTGAAATTTGCACTTTCACTGGTAATACCTTTTTTTTTGCAGTTTTTGGCCAGGGTCGGGCCTGAACCTGCCACCTCTGGCATATGGGGCCAGCGCCCCACTCCTTGAGCCACAGGCACCATCCCACTGGTAACACTTTAACCTCCCCTGAGTGTCTATGCTGTACCAGGCACCTAGGTGTTAAACTCTGTTTGCCTAAGATCACAACCTTTTTGCAGGTTGTAGAGACAAACAGAAGCATTAAAACATTGATGCCAATGATAGGCATGTAGCATGATCATGGTCAGTGGGGTCTCTGTGGATGGGAGTTGGCCTCCTTTACTCTCACACAGTGATCTCTGGCTTAGCATGCTTTGGGCAGACCAGTCCCTACACTGGTGGCCGCATGATAGTTTTCTGTTTTCTCTTTCTATTTTCTCCCTTCTTCCCATGCAGTGAGTGTGCCTCTAAGTCATTCTTCCTGCTCCACATTCCTCCTCCCACTCTTTCTTTCCTGTATTCTTGTATGTGCTTTAATTCACCACTTAAAATCAACAGCGGACTTAGGAACAGAGAATCTAGCTCAATCATGGCTCTTAGTAAGGGCCTGAGGGGTCATGCTATGAGTCAAGTCCATGAACTTGGGTGGCTGGCTTTTCCAACATTGATGTAGGCTGTTCAGAGACCATCACCACATGTATTCTGTTTCTTGGTTCTTCTGCCAGTGAGTTGAGGTTCTGAGGTAACTGACCTCTGAGAATGAGCTGTCCTGAGAGGAGAAAAGAACCAGACAGACTTTGTCCCCACCTGCCCCCACTGTAATATTGTCTCCCTAGGCTCCCCCTAGGCTTAGGTGGTCAAGTTCAGGAGCATCACCTCAAGGTGGTCCAGGCTCGCCTTATTGTGGGATGATGGCCCTGCCATATGCTCCTGCTCCTTTCCCTCACTTCACAGGCTTAATAAAATGTCCCTTGGCCCTTGCAAGCTGAATAAGACCCAATTCACAACTTACAAAGAGGATGAGGATGGTGACACTTTAACAAGTCCTTCTTCATTCTGTTCCCCTATTTGTTTTGTGGGTTCTGTTTTGGTTTCTTCAAATAAAATGTCCTTCCATGTTTAAGGGGGGTTGTCTTCCATTTCTCCATTACAGACTATGGGGTAATGTTTGTTATTTTGATTCTTATGGACATACATGTTGAGTTTGACAATCTAACAACAACATGAAAATATCTGTTGAAAAATCTATGTATTTTCAGAATTCAGATCAAATCTTGTGGTTTTCTGTTGGCTCTGGTGATATTTCACTATCCCTTTTGGTGGGAGAAAAGAGAAAGGAAGAAAAGAAAACCACCACAAAGGATTCTGCTTCCCAGTACAAATGATTTTGGAACTGCTAAGCCCACTCTTACTCATGTGTGTTAGGTCAAATTCTGGCAGAAATCATGGACCAGCTGCACATCCATACTGGGAAATCTCAAAAAAAAAAAACAAAAAAACAAAAAAAAAAAACAAAAACAAAACCCTTGATATACTTTATAGGATAGTTGGCAGGTATTTCTTTTTTAAAAAAATTCTCTTGAACATAGACAACTTTTGAAATAAAGAGAAGGAAGAAATGAGTATTTTCAATGGTGAAGTCAGTATATTCACAATTTCAAATACAACATGCCAAGAGAACTGTATGTAATGAAGATTGGCTCAAATAAACATTTTTTAATAGTATGACTTGTGTTGGGTTAAGTTTCAGCTATCAAGAGAATTAAAAAGCTCTTGTGCACAATAAATATACACATTTTTATCTGTTAACTTAAATAAATAACGAGCCTTTAGAAAAACGATAATAGTTTCTGAAAGTGTTTTATGATTTGAGAAAAAAATTCACCACAGATAAACAAGTATACGAATGAAAATGCCATGCATCTAGACTAATAAAATATAGAGGAAAAAAACTTTGAATCCCAACATCTGGGAAATTTGAAGGTGCAGCAGATGACCTTTTTTGTTATGTTGTATCACCTTATCCCAAATGAACATGGTGATGTGCCTTCATCAGAGGGTTTGGTGGCTGGGACTGACATATCTCAAGGTGATTCACATGAGTAGGGCATCCAGGGGTAGTCGGTGTGACCAGCTCTTTGCAATGGAATAAAGGCGAGAGTGACAAGTATCATTTCCAGACTGAGACTTTGAAAAGTAGCACTTCATTCTCTTTGTTGTTTCACCTGCAAGATGTATCACCCACCAAGACTGTATCACCTGCATGATACAGAAGCAGAGGACTCCAAAGATTCAGCAGGTACAGAGTCACTGATGGAGGCAGCCTGGATCTCTAAACCAAATGCTGAGGAAAACCTCTGGCCACCTGGGAGTACCTACATCAGCATCTGTATCAGTGGCTACTCACATTCAGCGGGTAGAATTGCTGAAATTTTGGAGTCTATTGGTTGCTGCACCAGGTTTGCCTTAATAGACATGAGGATTGACCTTGCATTGTGTCTCTGCCTCTCTACATGTCCTCTTTAAGACTGGTTTCTCCTGCTGCCCAAGCTTTCTGCTCCCTCATAGCTTGGCTTTGAATGGCCAGCACCAGTCCTGGTGTAGCGTGACACAAACTAGTGCCCACCACTTACTTTCCTCTGCCACCGTGTGTGCCAAACATCTTCCATCTGCCCCCCAGATCCACTCTCTCCCCATTTCTCTTTGATTCTTGCCCTGAGAGATGATTCCATCAGATGCATCCTCTGTTATCTGACTTCGAACTGAATGAGATCTGTGAGGAACCCTGGCAAGTGACAGGAGGGAAGAAGCACAAGGAGGCTGGATATTCATTCATCTGATTCCTTCCTAGGAGGCTTCCTCAGGCGTGTTGTCTCTGCCAACAGGAGTTCCCTGCTCCTACCCAGCAGCCCTCTCCCCAGGGGTCTAATCCTTGAAGTTCTGGTCATACTTTTCTGTATGCACGCCCTCTAGTACAGCACCAGTGACAGCTCCACCTCCTGGTGCTGGCAGCCCCAGCATCCTGAGATATCCCTTGCAGTTCCCTACACTCTGTTCATAGCTGTGTGATTAACACATATGTAAATCCTATTAGATTATCTGACTGCAAGAGCATCATCTGCTTCCTGGTAGTTCTCTCACTATAAAACCACATCACAGTTAAAAATCTCTAGGAGTTTCCTTGGGTCAGCTGTCTCATACCCGTTGGCTTAGCCCTGTCCAGGCAGTGGAGACAGAGTATAAACATGGCCCTTCAAGTCCACTTCTTCAGCAGAGGCTGAGTGGTGGCAGCTTGCCAAGAAGAAAGGTATTAGCAAGCACCTCAAAACACAGCCACAAAAAGTATACCTTCATATTTTCTGGTAAAACTTTCCTTCTTCTGCTCACTCCTTTCTGGCTGTATTATTGATGTCTGCTTCTACATTTGTTCCTGTGGACTGTGTCACCGAGAGAGCTGATCACTGCTTTTTACAGGAATCTGCATTGTGACTGGAGCCTGTTTGCAGTGCCACACCATTTAGAATCCAAGTCTTTACAATTAAAAATTTAAAACAAAATATGAGAAAAAGTAGGAATAACCACAGAATCAAGTTATTGCTGCATTACCTCTTAGTGTAGCAGTCCCCAGCATTTTTGGCACCAGGGACCAGTTTCATAGAAGGCAGTTTTTCCACAAATCGATGTGGAAGGTTGGTTTTGATATGAGCCTATAAGCAATTGATTTATGATGGTCTCTGAGCTGTCAAACCTATCTGCTAATGATAATCTGTATTCGCAGCCTCTTCCCACTGCTAGCATAACAGCCTGAGCTCCATTTCAGATCATCAGGCACTAGATTCTCATAAGGAGCCTGCAACCTAGATCACTCGCTTGCACAGTCTAGTAGGGTTTATGCTCTCATGAGAATCTACTGTCACCCAATCTTACAGGAGACAGAGCTCAGGAAGTGATGTGAGAAATGGAAAGCGGCTGTAAGTACAGATAAAGCTTTGCTTGCTGGCCGGCTGCTCCCCGCCTGCCTGGAGGCCTGGTTGGCTAATAGGCCATGGACCTATACCCATTAGCCCAGAGGTTAGGGACTGACGTCATTCATGTTCTAGTAAGTCTTTGGTGATGACGGATGTTTTCTTTACTTATTTCAGGAAAAGGGAAACTAGACTCATATTCCTCCCCTAGAAAAAGACAAAATGGACTACTTATTGCACAAGAAGATAGGGAAAGGGGAGAGGGAGGGAAGGGGAGGGAGAGGGAGGGTGGGGGGAGTGAGGATAGAGGGCGGGATCACACCGGTGGTACATATTTGAAGGGTTAGGAGAAAACTTCTAAATACGGATCCAAATTGTTCTCACAAAGTAATGAGAAAGTCTCTTGAATGCTATCACAATCAGGTTGATGAAAATATCTCTGATTGTATCTGAAGCCCGTACACTGTACCCCATGACTGAATTATTGTACACAGATATGATTTAATAAAAAATATATATATATATAATTCTGCTGAGATAATAAAATTAAAATTCAGCTCTAATTTGAAATGGGAAACAAAACAAAATATGAGAGAAATAAACAAACACAAATCAGAATATTTTTCATCCAACCCCCCAAATTAAAAGGAAGTCTTCACTTTAGTCCTATGGAACTTGACGTCAATGCCATGCACAGACTTCTTGTTTACCTTTACTCTTTATTCAATAAAGTAAGATTTTTTTTTTTCTTGAGACAGAGCCTCAAGCTATCACCGTGGATAGAGTGCTGTGGCATCACAGCTCACAAAAGCCTCCAATTCCTGGGCTCAAGTGAGTCTCTTGCCTCTGCCTCCCAAGTAGCTGGGACTACAGGTGCCCGCCACAACGCCCGGCCATTTTTTGGTTGCAGCCGTCGTTGTTTGGTGGACCTGGGCTGGATTCGAACCCACCAGCTCAGGTGTGAGTGGCTGGTACCCTCGCCCATTGAGCCACAGGCACCGAGCCAATAAAGTAAGATTTTTGTCTGTTGCATTTCTTCTCTGGCTTTACTGAGATTACATTTCACATTTCAGAGCTCTGAGATGAATGACATCCTTTACTGAGAAAGAATTAAAAACTTCAGAAATTCTTCACCTCACATAGTTAACAACATGAAGTTAAAATTTTTCTACAGATGTAAAGACAGCCATTTGATATAAGGAAGGGGAAACAAAAATACAATGAGGAACGTATCTGTAGCATATGCATTTATCATCATCACATAGTCATCCATAGAAATCGATCATGAATTTGCCTTACATCAGATTCTATTCATTACGGTACTGTTTTAGTCTATCTTATTGTATAAAAGAAGGCAATACGACTCCTTGATTTATCAATATTTTGATTAGGTTTTTATATCATATCCCATAGTCAAAGATAATACATTTGTATACTGAGATAAATACAGATGGAAGGAAGGAAGGGAGGAAAAGAAAGACTTTCTCAATAGACGAAGCCTAAATCCCTTTTCTAGTAAATTACTGTTTCTTTATTAAAATCACTTTATCTCTTGCTTATATAATGTTGGCATCTGTGGATATGTCATAACCCTTACTATAGAGGATACTCATGTGAGGGAATGGATTGAATGTTGCAACTTACAAATCCAACTAGAATTCTTTATCTAGAGACCCCTGCCCTGGGTATTGGACAAAAAACCCAATGCTGCAGTTCGTAAGCTCACTATCATAGTACTACTAGGGTAGAGGTTAAGTTTGTGGAATTTTAAAGTACTTGTTATATCTTTTATTCAGGGAGTCTAAGATTCCTCATAGCTGTTTTTCTGCGGGGGAAAAAAATGTCAGTTAATATTCAAATTTTGCACACTTTCTTTTGATACCAAGGTTTTGTTTTTAATGCTCATACTGTTAAAGGAAATATTTTAGGCCTTGTGTGCTTATGAACTTCCTAGATGTCAGAAATATTTAGGAAATGCATTTAAATCACACCAGTGCATTAATAAAGACAAGGGAATCCTTTGCTCTTTCTTGATTTTAGAGATCTAAATATATTACAGATTGCTCTTATGTATTCTGTAAACTTTACTTATTCCTGAACTCCAATCCTGTCCATCTGTATGCTGGTTAATTTCACACAAATGCATTGCCTTCAATACACATTGTTCAAACTACATAAATTACATAATACCTTTGCTGACTTTGTTGTCTTTACAAGATTATTACAGTAACTGCAATAACAACCAAACTGCTTCTGAGCCCGATACCAGCCTCTAAACAAGGTTCAAGATACTGGCTTTGTCTTTGATTTCTACATTTCCCATCTGCCTTATTCAATCATAGGCTTAGAACTATCACTCCACTTCCTAACAGCTCTGCTATCGATCTGCCACAACACATTTTAATTTGTCACTAACCTTTGCAATATTTTCTGGCTATCAACTGGTCTTTAAACCTTAGACTCTTCTCTTCTCAAATTTATCATTGCCTAATAAATTATATTATCAAACATCCATTGTGATTATATGAAGATAATTTCTCTCTCTCGGTCTTATCTACATTGGGTCAAGCCCAAACTGTCTTTGGATGCCCTTTTACAATATGTATCTCAGTATTCTTCTTCCTTTACCTCGTGCTGCAGCTAATTTGAAACCTCAGCCCTTCCATTCCGTGTCATAGCATTGATTCCAGTCAGAGCATTTGTTCTTGTTACTTGGAAAATTTCCACTACCTCCTTATCTACTTCTCCATCATAATCACAGGTGCTCTTTCTGCTGAGTCTTCGGGATTCCCCTTGAATTCCAACTTCTTTATTTCTCCCTGACTTAATACCTGTTGAGTTCCCTTATTTCTGAGTTACTATTAAAACATACCCATTCTTTCCTGAGAGGACTTAGATGTGCTACCTGGCATTAATTCTCTATTTTATCTGATATGATAGACTTTAAAAGTACATCACAGTGCTAAAATATAAAAATCCTATAAATACAGATAAATCGGTTTTGAAATGTTTCACAGATGGCAAAAAGAACATATTGTAATTGTGAAAACATTTAGAAAAGCCATAAAGAAAAGAATGTAGTATTCAATCCCACAACAAAGAGATAATCTATCCATTATAAGTACTCTGTAATAATCGTATACATACATTTTGTGCACTAATTTTATTATTTTCTTTGGACAGATTCATGTGGAGCTTACAGAATTGAAAGACAACTTTTTACAATTTTTTTTTTTAATTGGATTTCTTTAAGACTTCCAGGATGGCTTTTATAGAGGGGATTATAGAGTCAGAGGGAGTATCAGATGAGCAGGTATCCTGTTGCCTTTTTGGTGGTAATTGTTTGAAAGATATCTAACTTGAAATTCCTTTAAATATTTGCAAATTGACTTTCAGAAAATAATTTTTATCAATTTATTTCAAAGCAATGGGAAACTAGCATTGATTTTTATAATTTTCAACTCCTCTTGAGTAATTAAGGAAAAGTAGTATATTGTGTCAATTTAAATGTGTTTCTTAATTTAAATGCTATCATTCAGATTAATTTATTTTACAAATATTTTCTCTCCTTGTTGCCTACTGTGTTCCTGTCACTTCTACCACTGTGAAAAAACTTAAGATTCAGTGGCACAGCAGATAGAAAGCAGACATAGTTCCTGGTTTCCAGAAATTTTTGATCTAGATAGCAACAAAATTAAAAATAAAAATGACACCGAAATAGTTTTATAATTATAAATAGTAATAAGTTCTATACAGCATTAGGAAAGCATGTAGGATAGTGACTTAACCTAATTAGGGGCTGAGCATACTTTTCCCTGAAGTATTATTTATTCTTATTAATTGGTTATTTAAATGTATTCTTTCGTGAACTAGCTTTTCATTTTCTTTGCCTATTTTTCAATTGAGGTGTTTGTCTTTTTCTAATTAAACACATTAAAGAAAATTTAAAGGAGATATAAATCTAGTATAATGTCACAAACAAAAGTAAAGACTGAATACTTCATTGTGGATTGCTTTTTGTTCAGGGCAAGTATGTGCATTTACAAGTATTTATTTAATGTGGTGAAATATAATTTTGTACCCTGTTCTGTAACAGAAGTAATATTTAATTACTGAATTTGTTTACTTCTCTACTATCTTTTTGACTAGAATATAAGTGCAGGAGTACACGGCTCTTATTTATATAATTCTAAATATTACTAGGTTTTGGCACAAGTTAGATATGAATAAAATATACATTGGCTAGCGAAATATAAATATTTTCAACATTTTCAGTTCTGATACTTAACATTATTGACAGTGTAACATTACATAGACATTTTTGATGGTAATGTGGATTATATTAACTTTTTCATTTATTTGTTAATGCTTTCAAATGTACATAATTAATACGTTAATTAACATTGTAGCGCATACGGATTTTTCCCATTTTCTTATGTACGTACTTCCAAATGTGGAGAAATTGATTCAAAGGGATTGCCTAATTTTTGCAGGTGCTTTATTATAGAAATTGAACTTGCAGACTTCAGAAAAAATTGCTTCAAACTTTAAGCTCTATCACCTCCAGTCACATAACCCTGTGTGCCTCTACTTCCTCATCTATGAAATGGGAACAATAGTGACAAATAAGGTTATTGGAAAAATTAAAGCACTTACTCCATCTTGTGCTTTAAAAAGCAGGTAATACTCAATAAGCAATATATGTGTTCACCATTTTGTTGTACTTGCTCTGTTATACATGTTATTAAGTGCCTTTTAAAACAAAATGATTGCCTCACATGGTAGCTCATACAGGTAATCCTACCACTCTGGGAGGCTGATTCAGGAGGATAGCTTGAGCTCAGAAGTTCACGAGCAGCCTGAGTAACAGCGAGACCCTGGCTCTACTAAAAATAGAAAGATTAGCAGGGCATAGTGCCTCACACCTGTAGTCCTATCTACTTGGGAGGGTGAGGTAAGAGGATCATTTAAGTCCAAGAGTTTGAGCTATGATAATGCCATGGGACTCTAGCCTGGGCAACAGCATGAGACTCTGTCTCAAAAAAAAAAAAAATCATATCTGGAAAGTGCTAGGGACCCCCTCCACCCCACTGAAAAGGATATAACTGGAAGAGGTGTAGGACTGAGTACACTGTGTTAAGATAAATTAACAACAAAAACAATAATCCAAGATGAAAAGTAAGTGTTTAAGTTTTGGGGTCACGATTCATGCAATGGGTTAATATTACAAAAATATACTGGAGAAAAGGGCTTAGAGTTGATTCTCAACCTCAAGTAGACAAATTATGAACACAGTTACATCTCTTAAAATGTCTCCATGTCATTCTTCTGAGTGTGTAGCTGTCATTATGCCTTGACATATGATTATGCCATGTTGCTTTTCAAAGCAGATGTTCTAATTTGGATGTAAGATCTAGGAATTGATCTATATCTAATGTATCTTTAATACTCCACTACATTTCACTTTGGTGTTCATTAAGAATTTGGCTCTGATGTTAGATACCAGGAATTAGCACAGGGAATTAAGTAAGATAATCCATCCCTCAAGCCTCGAAAATAAAATACGGTTTGAAAAATGGTAATGCTAAAAGTATTATCTTTATTGGATTGATATGAGTTCAGCGAGAAAATCCGTGAAGTGTTTAGCAAAGTGTCTGACAAATAGAACACCAGCGACTGGTGAGGTAAAATTTAATGTCGATTTTAAAAAGCATCTCACCTCATCTTCATTTTGAAGTATAAATCATGCCTAAAAATTGCATATATTTAAGAGTCACAAATTGACTTTTTTTTTTTGGTAGTTTTTGGCCAAGGCTGGGTTTGATCCCACCACTTCTGGCATATGGGGTCGGAGCCCTACTCCTTTGAGCCACAAGCGCAGCCCTACAAATTGACATTTTAATATAGATATACATTGTGAAGTAATTGCCATAATCAAGTTAATTAACATTTATCACCTATGATAGTTATTCTTTTCTTTTCCTTTTCTTTTGTTTTGTCATAGAACACCTAAAATATACCCTCTTAGCAAACTTAAAGTATCCAACTCAATATTGTTAACAATGTTCCCCTTGCTGTACAGGAACTCTCCAGAACTCATTCATCTTACATAACTAAAACCTTGTAAGCCTTGACGACATCCGACATCCTTCCATTTCCCTCTTACACCAGTCTTTGGAAATCACTATTTTACTCTCTTCCTCTATCGGTTTGACTATTTTACATTCCACTTACAATTTAAATTATGTCACATTTGTTGCTTTGTGTCTTGTTTACATCACTTAGCGTGACATCCATGTTCATCCATTTTGCTTCACCCATATTGTCCCAAATGTCCCAGAGAAGTATTTACTGTTTTTTTTGTTTGTTTGTTTGAGACAGAGTGTCACTTTGTCACCCTCCATAGAGTGCTGTGGCATCACAGAGTCCCAAGAGGCTGAGACTACAGATGCCTGCCACAACACCCAGCTATTTTCGCTATTTTTTTAGAGATGAGGTCTCACTCTTGCTCAGGCTGGTCTCAAACTCATGAACTTAAGCACTCCACCCACCTCGGCCTTCCAGAGTGCTGGGATTACAGGCATGAGCCACTGCGCCCGGCCTAGTTTCTATTTTTTAACACTGTGTGCGTGGGTATCTCACACTTTCTTTATCCATTCATCTATCAGTGGATTGTTGTTCTTGTACAAGGTTGTTTTTGTATCTTGGCTATTTTGAATAATGCTGCAATAAACAGAGGAGTATAGATCACTTTTTTTTTTTTTTTGAGACAGAGTCTCAAGTTGTCACCCTGGGTAGAGTACCGTGATGTCACATATCACAGCAACCTTCCACTCTTGGGTTTAAGTGATTCTCTTGCCTCAGCCTCCTGAGTAGCTGGGACTACAGGCACCCGCCACAACACCCGGTTATTTTTGTTGTTGTTGTTGTTGTGGGTGTCATTGTTGTTTAACAGGCCCAGGCTAGGTTCAAACCCACCAGCCTCTGTGTATGTGGCGGGCACCCTACCCACTGAGCTACAGGAGCCACAGACAACTTTTTAATGGACGGATTTCATTTCCATATGAATAATAACCAGAAGTGAGATCATACACTAGTTCTATTTTTAAGTTTTTGCAAAACCTTCATGCTTTTTCTTTTTAAAGAGATCAGGTCTTGCTATGTTGTCTCAGCTTGTGTCAAACTCCTAGACTCAAGAGATGCTCTGGCCTCCGCCTCCAAAAGCGCTGAGATTGCAAGCATAAGCCACTGTGCCATAATTTTTTTTTCATAATGGCTGTACTAGCTGATGTTCACCACAATAGGGTACAAAGGTTCTATTCACATATCTTTACTCATATTTGCTATCTTCTTTTCAACAATGTCCATATCTATCGGAAATGAGGTGAGGTGATATCTCATTATGGTTTTTGATTTGCATATTCCTAGTGATTAGGTATGTTGAGCACTTTTCACATACTTGTTGACAATTTATATGTCTTCTTGTGAGAAATGTCTGCTAAGATCCTTTACCTATTTTTTAATCAATTTACCTTTTTCTACCAAGTTACCTATACATTTTGAATATTAACTCTTTACTATGCACAAAGCTTGCAAATTTTTTTTCTAATTCTATAGGTTGTCTTTTTCATGCTGTTGATTGTTTCCTTTGGAAAATATTGCCTCTGAAGTTAAACTTCCTCAGTTTAAATCTGGCTCACACATTCACTTAATATGAGATTAGATAAATATATTTATGGGGACTATTTTGCTTACCGGTCACACACTTTTCTCCTTGGCATAGGGAGAGAGAGGGTTTCCTTGCCCTTCTCATTGAAAAGGGGTTAGGTCGATGATGTGGTGTGTGGCTAATGAAACGTGAGTCAAATGGGCCACCTGTAATTCCCAGCATCTTCTCCTTTCCTCTGTCATCCCACATCCTGGAATAAAGATGATGCCAAGCAGAGGAAAATAAGCTAGCGTAAGTGAGGAAGTAGCTTTTGTTGCCTTTCTTTGCCCACCATGACTGACTCAAAATTTAAGATCCAGAGGGCAGTGCCTGTGGCTCATCAAGTAGGGCACCAGCCCCATATACCGAAGGTGGTGGGTTCAAACCTGGCCTAGGCTGGACTGCAAAACAGAAAAATAGCTGAGCATTATGGCAGGAGCCTGTAGTACCAGCTACTCGGGAGGCTGAGGCAAGAGAATTGCCTATGCCCAGGAGTTGGAGGTTGCTGTGAGCTGCGTGATAAAGGGAGACTCTGTCTCTACAAAAAAAAAAAAAAAAAAAGAAAGAAAGAAAAGAAAAAGAAAAATTTACCATCCAAAGCCTTGGGTTTGCTCATTCATGAGATACGAATCATAATTTTTACATTCAGCTTGCTGACGCCAAGAAATTTACTGCTGATTTTCTGTCTTAATAATTGATTATTATTTCCTTAAAACATTCTCTTCATGAAAATCATGAAACTGTCCTCCATGATTCAATCTCTAAACTTCAAATTCTGGGATTCATACATCAGAATGAAGCTACAGTGCCACAGGAACTACAGTGGCATGTCTGAATCTTAGATGGATTTCTTGTGAGGTCCAACTAAAGGGTCGTAAAGGATGACTTTAATCCCCAATTCTGTCTGCACTTACTAGTAAGCAATCTTCTTCAAGGACTATTTTTTTTGGTGTTTGTTTTACATTTCTGGGCTTCTATTGTCTTACACATGTGTAAGTTAAATTTGCATTAGTATTAATATTCTTATGTATTTATTGAAAGTTCTTAAAAATGGAATATGCAGAAATGTCAAACATAGTTCCTAGGGGGCATTATTCACTCAAGAAGTAGTGTTACAATTCCCATCCCACAGTACCGACACCTTTTTAGGTGTGAAATTTAAAGCAGAACCTGGAACACCAGAAGAGAATCTATACAGAATGTACTTTTTAGCAAAACCTTCACACTTTCAGGACTGTCAAGAAACTAGATATTTCAATATCCCAAACCCAACTGATCCAGGCAACATAAGACTAGAAGTAAAGCTGCTGTGACTGCCAGATTTAATAAAAAAAAATTCCTCTACTTTATGTCAACATATTACTTGGCAGTTTGAACTTAGTTACAAATTTTCCTGAATTATTAGTTTTTTATTACTAGTAATTCAAGATTTACTGAGGTCTATGTGCTTTTGTATATGAAAACATCTTGTTTTTCTTAAACACATTTTTACAATTTAGTGTTTGCTCACTACTTAGCTAGCATAATTATCTCCTAAAATACATGCATGGAGAACGGACTTCACATTGTAACAAGAATCCTACCTTTCGTGTCAATTACACCATATAGACGTAATCGATTTTGCAAATTTGACTATAACGATAGAATCATGAGAACCACCAGACACCACGTTCTCAACATACTATTAACTTCTGCAGTGATCCGCTCTGCTGTCACCTTGCTTTGTTACCTCCAGGAGATGCTGAGTGAGTGGCAAAAGGCACTCCACTGAAGCACCGCTTTATAACGCTGTATTATAAAAGCCCAAACTGAAAATACTGCGGGCTCTGTGATCACGGTATCTGCCCAGTTGTGTTAAACTGGTTATGTGGCCCACCCTCATCTTAGACCATAGTTTTCTTTGCAGGGTGGATTTGTTCTTGCTGGGAATGACTCATGCCACATGGTTTTATATTTCTTTATTCATATTTGATGTGTTGAAAATTAGCTGAGACATGATAGGCTAAGTGCCAGCAATATTTGGAACAGAAATAATTTGGGCCCAAAGCTTATCAACTCTGCTAGGGTATGTCAAGGAGAGACCTAGAAAAATAGAAAATCCTTGAGCTGAGTCTTATAGATAGAATATTCAAATAAATGAAGGGGAATAGCTTTCTAGAGAGAGAGAGAGAGAAATATTGTTAAAAGTAGATGGATATAAAAGGAGTATGGTGCATTGGGGGGGCGGTAAATAAGAGTCTAAGTTGTGTCTTTGTTAGGAAATAGCTATACCCAAAGAGGGACAGTGGCCAAGAGAGATTAGAGAGTGTCTCTCGTGCAATGATAAGAAATTGAGATATCATGGTTTATACGACATGGAGCTACTCAAAGGTTTTTAAAGGAGGAAGTAACATGAAGTTTTGTGCTTTAAAAAGATGATGGTATAATAGTATGAAACATATAGTGAAGGGAGGAGGAGGAATAGATTAAAACAAAATAGTTCCAGAAGAAAGATGATGGCGGGAGCCTGCTTGGAGTAGAGAAGAAAGTGGGAAGGGGGAACACTGTGACAGAGTGAGGGATGTGTAGGTAAGGACGGATTGAGAGGCAGGAGGGAACTGGACAATTTAATGGGTAGAGGATATTAACTAGGATGCATTATAGAAAAAGCAGCACTTTGTAAAGTTTATGTTTTGTTTCCTCTTTATTTTCGTTCTCCTTTCTTTTTATAGTAGATAGTTTGCAAAGATAAGCACGAATGGCTCCTTGCATCCCTGAATATACATAACGTTATTCCCATAAAAAAATAGGGTCTGTTTATGTAACCTTTGACCTAAGCTAACCTCATGACTCTCATGACTCACTCCGAGGTCTGAAAAGGGGCAGAAGTAAAACAATGCTTATGTGGTCTGGGAGCTTCCACTTTTGCTCTCTTGAAGTTCTGTTCTGAGCCATTGTCCAACTGTCGTGCTGGGTAGAGAAGACATTGTAAGAACTTGAATAATGTCAGGCTACAAAGGGAGGGATGAATGGAGAGAGAAAGAGAGATCTCAGGGCCAGCCAAATTCTAGACATTCCAGTTACCCAAGGGAACCAGAAAATGGGTCTATGAAGTCATCTTGGATACCTCTATCCTAATTAAATATTCCCAATTAACACTGCAAGGAGCACAGACTAAAGGGCCCCACTGATTCTTATCCATACTGCAAATTCAAGGGAAAATAAATTGGTGAGCTTTAAGCGACTGGTAACACATTTTTTTTTGTATGCAGCAATTGGTAACTGAGAGTCTTAAGAATCTTTCTCTCTCTCTTCCCTCCCCCTCTGGCAAGATGACAGGGGGTGAAAAGAGGAAAATATTGCAATAACTGGTCTATTTAGATCATAACTTCCATTAGGTAGTGAAGGAACAGGTCCTGTTCTTTTTCTTTGAACAAATTTCTGTATTGTAAGTTTCCTCCTTCAGGCAGACAATGGAGGTAACATACAAAAGGTAAAAAATTTCACAAGCTGTAAAACCTTTTGTATCTTAGATTTTCCGGAGATATTTTTAGAAATCACAATATCTATAAAGATCTTTATGTATTACAAAAAAAGAATATCTATCCCTGGAGGGAAACTATAAGACCAATGGAAAGAATTAAGATAAAAAATATACTATTTTGTCTTGTATGTACTATTTTCCACATTTGGACATCTTTAATTACCCTCTTTATTGCAACTACAGATATATAAACTGCAGGACTGACTTTTTCCCATGTGTTGGCAACTGTTAAGTGATCTTTAGTGTCTTTCAAGTTATGTATGAAACCGTTTAAATATTAAGATTGGTAATTCTATTTTTAAAAATCATGATGGTTTTAACTAACATATATCTTTAAATTATTATTTATATTTTTATTTATAGAAGCCTACCCTGTCTAGTAATCAAATAACTTTAGCATATCACTTTCTGCAGTCACTTTCTGTACGTATAAACCCATCTCATATGATGGCACTCCCGTTGCTTTAAGGAAAAACATTTGATAGAACTGACTTTTTCAATATGGAGGAACAGGTCAAGAGGTTATCAAAAGCTACGTGGAGAATGTTTCCTCATTTACTCCCATATTCACAAGAGGCAGAAGTGGGTATTTATTTGCCAAACATCCACAGCTGTGCTACACAACTCCACGGCCACTTAGAGGAGGCTTGTATACCGTGGGGAAAGGATAAAAGAAACGTGCTCATGCTTTTCCTTTATAAACTAATTTAGTTCTTTTGTTTTTATTAGGATATCTTCTGAGTAAATGTCCAACATCTTAGACGCTTCAATTTTCCTTTTATCTGATTCAAAACAACCTGCCAAAATTTATTCTCTACCCAAAATGCCTAAGTCAACTTTGGTTAACATTGTCTCCCTATACCTTGATTTTTGTCTTCTACCAGTTCCGAGCATTTATTCTGCCTCATTTTCAAGGACTTGGTTATATTTCACCTGTCCTTTAGATATAGCTTTCATGACAACTGTTAATATTTACCGTCTATTAATTTTTAAAGCCTTATTTTTCCTCGCAATAAAATTCTTTGTAAAATAAATCAATTAGTCCAATAATTTTCTATGTACTTCTGTAGTCGTCAATGAAATTGAGTACATTATTTCTACAGGACAGGAATTCTGTGTTAGCTAGCTTTAAGAGAATGAACAGTGAGGAGTTCCATGACATGGTGCTTGTCTTTTCTGCCCATTTGAGTGTATAAGACTGAGTAGAAACCTCAAGTTTCAGACTTATTTTTATCCTCAAGTGTAGAAAAAAGACTAGTGTGTCCTAAGGCCCTTTCAATGTGAAGGTTTTATGGTTGATAATCTGAGATTTTCTGCTGGAGTTCATCTGTGTGCTTTCCAGGGTCAAGTTTTGTTGTTGATACATTATTTCAATAATAATTTCTTAAGTCTCCAGAAAGCAGGTATGATTTTTCTATTATTAGAGAACAAATATGAATGAGAAAAAAGAGGCCTCTATTCACAAGAAGCTTAAATTCTACGGAGGAGGTCAATGGGACAGAGATACACAATAAACAAAATCAACAAATAATCATAAAAATCACTGGGAGTTAATATAAAGGCCAACTCCTGGGTGCATATTTTAGATTGAGTGGCAGTACAGTATCTCAGAAAAGATGTCATTTTAGCCAAATTCTGAATGATAAAATGTCAGGCATATAAAAGTCGGGGAAAGAGTGTTCTGTTAATAGATAGCACAAAGAATCAAAGGATTTGTGAAGTAATTAAAAAGCATATCTTGAATCAAAGAGAGTGAGATGGGCCCCATAAAAAGTCAAAATAAGCAAGAAACAGATTATAGATTTTTAAAATGATGGAAAAAGAACTTTTCATTTATTTTAAAAGTTAAGAAGAGGAATGACATTACTTGAGCTCACTATTAAAAAAAGTCACTTCTATGATTATACTTTTCTTTTTTAAAACTAAATAACAAAACCAAGAATTGCTTTTGGGGAAATATTTAATACCTGTGAGCATTATCTTATCACATAGGAATAATTTCAATCCAGATGCCTGACATCTGCTACATGTTATTTACATATTTTTCAGGCATCATAAATTGAAGGAGGGCAATGGATGCTTAATTATATATTTTATTTTACAGATTTGAATAGAAATAGGAATGGATTAAAATTTTTAAATGATAGAATTTTTCACTTCAAAACAATTTGCCTACAGCTATTTTCCACACACATATGTATAATAAATAAAGAATATTTTTCAGTAAATCAGAGTTAATTACCTTTATCGAGTCCTCAGACAGTGCATTTACCCTACCTTTTTCTGAAAAAAATAAATAAATAAATACAAGTGTGTACTGACCCTCAGACACAAAGGAATTTATAATATTTCTTTCTCAGTTCTTTTTAAATTTATGTAATGACTTCAGTAATAACTGGAAATATTTATTATTTGATTTCATAACATCCAAATGTCAACTTGGCATTATTTCTTATTCTTTATAAGAAACAATAAAAAAATAGGTTTACACATAATATGTATCTAGAGTGTGAGAGAAATTGTTCTTCAGAAGCCTGTGAAATATTTACTGAGTCTATTTTTTTAATCTGCCCACTAAAGGAATCAGTTCTTAGAATTTAATGAGGAAATTATTATAATTTCAATTTGTTGAGAAAAAGTGATTTAATCATCTTTACATTGCTAATACCTTTTTTCATATAGACACATTGACATAAAACGATCTGTTAATAGCTTGATTATGTTTGAGATAAATAATAATACATGAGATTGTATCTGCCTTCAGTTGCATAACAAAATCACTAAATTCTATGTGTTCCCTTTTGTCCTGTAATATCAAACCTGTTATTGCATGATGTGTCTATCTGGCAATTTTCAGAATTTTTAGAAGATATTTACCCTGGGAAATTCTTAAGCTTCACTGATCAACAAGATGAATCGAGCAAATATTGAATTAAATGTAAATGTTAGGTATTGAATAAGGCTAAATGAGTAAAGAATTACTTAAGTTTTTAAATCAGAGCCCCTCTCCCAAGCAACTGCATTGTGTTATTGGAAAGGTTAAAAAAGGGGGTAACTCGAGGACCATGTCACATGACCACAGCAATGCTGGGATGCTGGGAAATTCAGGCCAGCCTTGCACTTGACTCCAATCCTATTTTCACAGAGGACATAGAAAAGGGATTTCAGTGGCTACCTATGAGTGTCTTCCACAAGGTGAATTCATATCTTTGAGGTTCAATCTGCTCCACTCTGAAAGGGGAATGAAAACAGACCTTCCACGTGTAAGGGGTTTAGCAGGTTGCCTGGCAGATGGTATGTGCCCTTATAGTCAGGTATCCAATGTCACTGGACCTCTGAAGCCCCTCACCCCCCAAAAGGGGCAGCTAAAACTACAATGGACTAAGCACTAGATGAACTGGGAATCAAGAGACCTGGCTTTTCATCTGAGCTATAACTTCAGGAAAGGCAATCACTTTCATATCCCCTGTCTTCTCAGCTATGAGAGAAAAGTCAAATGAATTGATGTTTAACAACTCTACTACACTAAGTGTCTCACAATAAGGTTTGATAACTCAAATGCTCTGAACTAATGGCAGCCTCAACAGATATATCTAAAAGAAATACAAATTGATTCCAGTACCAGGACTGAATTATATGTCAGAAATCCCATTCCCCTGCTTTCAACCTATAACTATAAAAATGGACATAAGACAATTAAGAAAATATTTATTAATTTTTTTTAAAGATGAAAACAAAGAATTTAAGAAAAACTAAAAAAAAAAAAGCCAAATATTCCATATGTCACCAGGCAGAATTTAATGTTCCCAACTACAATGGCTTACCTCCTAGACTCTCTTACATAAACGATGACCACGTAATCCAATTAAAGCCATTGAAGTATCAAGAGAATTGGATGACTTGGAGTTCTGGGAAAAGTTTTTAAAGGTGACAGGCTCAACTGATGTATTTCTTTGACCCTCAGTTTTTTCTTCTTTCTCTTTGACTGGAAGAGAAATTCAGTTCTTGGAGGTGAAACAATCATCTTTGAAAATAAAGGCTACAAACTAAGAAAAATAGAAAAAAATATGGAACAACCCATAGGCCATAATTGTTTTATGGAATTTCTGTACCAGTTCAAGACAGCACATCAAATTTCTTGTTATGTAAAAACTATATTCCTATTTTTTTTAACCAATGTAAAGTATTATAAAATCACTGGCACTTCAATTAAAAGCTGGAGCTTGCAATAACTTAAACCAATACAGAATTAAGAATACTTGATCCCACACCCTGTCTTCATCCCCACTCTTCATGTCACAAACAGAACTGTGGACTCCTGACGGCCATCCTGGTCCTGAGATCCCAGCAGGTTCCAGCCTTAACCTTAACTCCTGCAGGACCCTGCTCAACTTTGCAGCCTCCTGGCCCAGACTCTGGCTCAATTTCCGCAGATTCGAAGCTGGAAAGACATGATTCCTATCAGGAGCATGGGAAAATGGATATCCGTAAGTGAAAATCCGGACTCCGCATCTTGAGGCCATTCCAATCATGAGTAAGAGTTGGAAAAAACTTTGGAAGGCCTCCAGCATTTTGTCATTCTCTCCAAACAACAGTGATAACACCCAAGACTCCACGCAAATGACTTTTGGGCCCTGATCGCCCCCCAATATCAGTCTTGGACTTTGAAAGAGACCAAACTCCAAGAACCAGCTCAGAGGACCAAGAGACCGGAGCTGCATCCCGCCCGCCGCTGGGAACCCGTGCGGCCCCCCCTCTTCATACCGGCCCTGCCGGCTCCTTGTACCCACACCGCCTCTATCCTATGTATTCAACTTTGATATGAGGATAATTAATGACAATTAATGACATGGTGGGGCATGGGGGAAAGGGGAGACCAGACAGAGAAAGAGGGAGGGGGTGAGGGCAAGGGGGAGGGGAGGGAAGGGGGGGAAAGAGGGGAGGAGAGGGGAGGAGAGGAACTAATTCTCACATAAATTGGATTTAATTTTGACCAAAGTACATTACTTAAACATTAATTTTTCATTCAATTTGTTAACATGCTGTTTAGGACATTGCATCCTCATTTATAAGTGAAATATGTTTGTAATTTCCCCTTTATAATAATATATTTTCTCCAATTTTAATGTCAGGTGTATCCAGATTAAGTAGAATGTTTTGAAGTATTTCTTCTTTTCTATTGTCTATAAGATTTGGCATGATCTGTTTTTTGAAATTATCTTTTACTTTTATTTATAAATATTAGTTGTCTATTTTTTGAGACTTTGGAGAAAAAATAATAATAAGAAGTTAACTGATGACTCCATACTGAACCTCAGAGTCAAAGCATTCGATAATAGACATACTCTTATCTGACAATGTGAATGTTACTTTTTTTGCATCATTATTATTATTATTGTTTAATATTTTGATGCAGCAATCGTCTGATTTCTTTTCTGAATGTACTTATCTTTGTTAATTCTTTACGAGGTTTTTGTTTTAGTCCTTATCTTAAACATTGTTATTGTTATTAAATTATAAGCCTTTTTAATTCTGTGAAGGCAAAAAGTGGAAACCCAATAAACACATGTATATGTAAAAAATAAAAAAAAATAAAAAATAAAAACTATATATTCCTATTTATTTAAGCCTCATAAAAGGATTTCCTAATACCCCTGTTATTTGTAATTTTGCGTAATTCTTTCCATTAAATGTTAGAAATGAAGACAAGAATAAAAGCGAGGACATTAATTTACATCAGAACATGTGGTAGTTGGGGAAGTTGGGGATTATGGGAATAGAAGGTGGGGCATTAGTAATCTACTTACATATAAGCCTTAGTACCTAGAGTTAAAGATGATCTGTGTTTCTTACTAAGCGAATAGAATAGTAAAATCACATAATTTAA
The DNA here is from genome assembly GCA_963574655.1 of Perodicticus potto. NCBI lineage: Eukaryota > Metazoa > Chordata > Mammalia > Primates > Lorisidae > Perodicticus > Perodicticus potto. The sequence goes on along the minus strand of CAUYRH010105690.1, from coordinate 3,532 downwards.
AATCATAAATAAACTACACTGCGATTAGTTAATTTAAAGTTAATTAAAGGTAGATGTAACATTCAAAACCACAATGTTAAACACACAAATTTGGGCCAGGCGTGCGTGGTGGTTCATGCTTGTAATCTTCGTACTGTGGGAGGCCTGAGGAGAGAGGATCCTTTGAGTTCAGGAGTTCCAGACCAGTTGTAACAAGAGAGAGACGCTTTTCATCTAAAAATAGAAAAAATGAGCTGGGCGTTGTGGTGGGCAACTGTGGTCTCAGCTACTTGGGAGTTTGAGGTAGGAGGATCACTTGAGCCCAAGAGTTTGAGGTTGCTGTCAGCTAAGTTGATTCCATGGCAACAGTTGGTGCTAGTCTGTGGCAACAGAATAAGAGCCCATCTCAAAAACAAAACAAAACAACAAAAAATAAACCATTTTTATAAGTATTTGTGGCTCTCTACCTATGTGACAAATTATAAACTACAGACTGGACACAGAACGACCTCAGAATATTGGTGAACGCTAGTGAAGCAAACAAAGGTTTGCTGGAATGGCAGGAAGAGTTGCTGAATGGACCCAGGGTCCACCAAACAGACATTACTGCTGAAATTTGTTATTTTTAAATAAAGACTCTGGAGATATTCCTGTAGACATGTTTCAAATGAAGGAACATCTATCAAGAAAATGTACTAAAGCTTTGTGGAAAGAATGCGATTCTGTGGCACCTGAGCCCTTCCTACTCCTCCCCGCTGTAACGCGGTGACAGAAGCTGTAAGTCAGGCAGGTCTGGTAAAGAGGGAGGGTCCCCAAGCAAGAGATAGGATACCTCACTGGGAAGAACAGTGGACTGTCAGAATTTCTCATCTCCCCCTCTCCGACCGCCTGTTTTGGAGGCTAAATTTCTAGCCAATGTGGTTAAGAGATTGAGAACTCTCGTCACCCATCCTCCATTCAAAGGACAGACGCTTGACCCCAGGAAAGGAAGCCATGAATACTGGAGTCCAGATAGCGTCTGCCTCAACTCACTCATATAAAAGAGGTTCCATATAGATAAAGGCAAGCCCGGAAAAGCAGGGAATACTGTCCCTGTCCCCTCTCAGCATCCTGCTCATAAACCAGAGGTGACACTTGAAGCAAGCCATTGTCATTGCGCCCAGTTCCAGAGCAGGGGCTCAGAGATTGTAATAAGGAAGAGGGGCAGTACTTTAAAAAAAAAAAAAAAAGTCTGTATCTTTCCTTAACAGACTTAACATTATTTGAAATTGAGTACGGGACATTGTAAAACTGAGAGTGTTCTCAAAAACAATGGACATTTTGGAGGTAAACATAAGAGCCAGAAGCTAAACCATAGATCAGCTAAATTGTGAAAGAGGACAAGATAGAAAGACTTACCTGAAAAACTACCTCTGAAAATGGGCCTCATGTTAATTGGAACATATGTGGAACAATTTATCACAAAAAAATATAGCAATCAACCAGCAATTAATGGTCCCTAAGAGATGGATGTGACAACAGCAAAGGACGACAGTTTAACACAGATGAGGAAAGAGACCAAAGAGTGTCCTGTTAAACCCCCGGCCGTCACGGTTGTGGCAGTGGGCATGCCCACTTTGCACTCTCTGTGAGTTGGCATCAGATGCTTTACATGGAAGAGAAAATAAATTTCACCAAAATGGTCCAATCATGTCACAGAACAAGTAAAGAAGAGAAATACAAGAAAAACAAACCTGACATCGATTTCTGAAGTTGCTACATCTTCCCTAAAATAACTAAATTTCAATATCAGCAACAACAACAAAAAAATATGAGACCTCAAAGAAAACATGTTACCCATACAAGGGGGAAATAGCGTTCTTTATGTTTGGTGAAATAAGGTAGGCCTGGAAAAACAAATAATGCAGTTCTCATTCATATGTGGGAGCTAAAAATGTAGATCTCATGGAGGTAGATAGTAAAATGACAGTGACCAGAGTCTAGGAGGCAGTCAGCAGAGGGGTTGGTTAATGGCACAAACATATGGTTAAATAAAGGGTACAAGTTTTTTGTAAAAATTTATTTATTTATTCATTCATTCATTTATTTATTTATCATTTATTTAGGAGATGAGGTCTTGCTCTGTTGTCCAGGCCAGAGTGCACAACATGATCACAGAAGAAAGTCTATGTTCTAATATTTGACATCCGAGAAAGGTGACTCTAGTTAACAATATGTATTCTATATTTCAAAGCATCTGGAGGAGAAGACTCGAATTGTTTCCAACACATGGAGATGATGAGGTGTCAATGTGACGGGCACTGGAAATACCCTGAATTTATAATAGTATAATCTATTCAGGGAACAAAACACCACATGTATCCATCATGTGCAAAATGTTAGGTGTCACAATTGTAAGAAGGACTTTACCTGACAAATGTAACCTGGTACTTTGTATCCTTAATGAATCCCCAACAATAAAAAAAAAAAATTATGTGTCAATAAATAAATGAATAAAGAATATCTCCAAAGGGATTTGAGCTGGGAGTTGTTTCAGTGTTGAAATGAATGCTATTAACCAGAAGAGGTGCTTAAGAAGGACAACCTAGGTTTGGGGCAAGTATTTCACACGGTAAAGTTCTTTAGCCCTTTTCAAGAAACATAGATTCTCTGTATGGGGTACTGCAAAGAGAGAAATGCCACTGTCTCATCAGTGACACCCGATAGACAAAAATCCTTTGTTTTAAGGCAGTAATTTTAATTAGCACAAGCTCCTGCAAATATTGTTTTATTTAAATGACTTCTTGAATAGCAATAAGAAAGTAATAATATTCTCAGTAACCCATCTCTAAAGAGATTTTATTAAATAGTAATTCACAATAGAGAGAGAATAAAAGAATTCACTGTGTTATTAGCTTCAACATATTCCTTAAATATTAAAATATTTTAAGAAACTTCAAGTCTTCTTCTGTTATTTGTACTATAGTAACTCAGATTTAACAAAACTTATAGGCAGAGGCGGTACCTGTGGCTCAAAGGAGTTGGGTGCCAGCCCCATATGCCGGAGGTGGCGGGTTCCAACCCAGCCCCAGCCAAAAAAATAACTTACAGGTAGGACAAAAGGAGACTGTGTTTCTAAGAGTCATTGAAATGTTAGAAAAAAGTTCTGATCAAGCACTTAGCATATAAATTATTTCTAAGATAACATACGATTAAAAAAACAATCCTGGGAAAGTATTTTAGGTAATATGGCTAAAGTTTAATTGAATTATTATACGATAGACACAAAATTTCACAGAATAATATTTAAAAATCATGACTTAAATAAGCAAAAGAATAGAGTTTATTCTGACAGACTGATAATATATAAGAATTTTTTAAAAGGTATCTGTAAACTATTGGCTTTGTTTTCGTTAAAGAAATGTACATTTGGGGGCGGAGCAAGATGGCAGCCGAGTAACAGCTTCCTTGCGGCTGGGCACAGTGAGACTGGGGAGAGAGGACTTCAGGCATCTCTGGCAGGTGGGATCTACCCAGGAACTTCCCCTTGGGGACACAGGGAGACAGCGTGAGG
>CAUYRH010105686.1:0-13976 GCA_963574655.1 Perodicticus potto | reverse complement strand
TAGAGCCGGCATCTGGTGCTTCCCAAGAATTGCAACCCCTTGGTAATTTCAATTGAAACATCCCTGTCTGACCACTGTACTCCAGCACCCCACTGACTTCACTGGGATGAATAATCTCTTGATCTACTTTTTCTTTTCTTTCTTTCTTTTTTTTTTTTTTTTGGAGACAGAGTCTCCCTATTCATCACAGCTCACAGCAACCTCAAACTCTTGGGCTCAAGTGATTCTCTTGCCTCAGCCTCCCACATAGCTGGGGCCACAGGCACTCACCACAACACCTGGCTATTTTTTTTTTTGGTTGTAGTTGTCGTTGTTTGGCAAGCCCAGGCTGGGTTTGAACCCACCAGCTCTGGGCTATGTGGCTGGCTCCCTAGACTAGCTGCTGAGCTATAGGTGCTGAACCTTGATCTATTTTTTTCACTGTTTACTTATCTGCCTTGTGCCTCATTTCCTTTCTTATCCACACTAAATTCCAGCGCCGATTATTTCAATTCCTCATCCTCCAGGCTGTCCCACCTCCTTCATCCCTCTTTGGCTGGCTGAACTCCAACCTCAGGTAAACCCAACTCTCCGACTACTCTACACCTGCACCCATGCAGCCGAATGTTCAAGCCCTATTTGCAGAAATCCTGTAAGCGTTCTTCCTCCTTGTCTATGGGTGCCCCGTTTGGTGACCATACAACTGACATTTAATTGTTCTGCTCTTGTCCGTCCTTCCTTCCCACCTGTCCAACTCATTGGCCTATCCTGCACTCTCTGTTGGCTGCTTTTCTCAGATTCTTTTCTCTTCCCAGCTTTCTTACCTCTCTCCTGACTTCTGCTTGTTTCCTCTCCCTTCTCTACCCACCCACCCACTTCTTTCCCCAGTCTCCCAAAAGAAGCACAGAAGGACTAGCCTGATTAAAAAAAGAAATAGCAGTGGGCGTAGCATCAGGACCCCCAGATTCCTGCCCTGCCTCTTTGGTGTGACCTTGGGCCAGCCACTTTACTTCTCTGGTTCTCAGTTTCCTCCCTATACAATAAGGCACAGTCAGTTGAATAAACATAGAGATAATTTAACCCAGCTCTGAAAACAAACAACATGATTCTGAAAATTCAAGTAAGAACAATTTAGCAAACAGTTCCACTACCCTACTTTCCTCATTGTATCATCCTACTTCCATCACCATGCTAAGATAATGTCAACCATCTGCTGAGTGTTATTCTGCTGAAATTCTCCTTGGCCCATCCATGAGTCCCACCCAGTACCCATTAATGGAAATCCAAACACTCACTGTGAATTTCTCATAGAGCTCATAAGTCAGGAGGGGGTTGGGCAGCTCCCTGAAGTAGAGCTTGCAGAGGGAGCCCACACAGTGGATGTCCTGGAGGTACACTTCTCTTGTCAGATCTGGACATTGATCTGAGCCAAACTCTTGCCTGAAACAACACAGACAGAGACATAACAATCCCAGGAACATGTGTTCCATGTCAGCAGCTGCTTGGCCGCTTAGGGGTAAAAAGACCCTAAACTGCTGATCTGACTATATTTTTGACCTTGATTCAAAAAGACCTTCTACTCCAGGCAGAAGGAAGCCACAGGAAGACTTCTACTTTGGGTCTGGATCTTCCTTGCAAAATCTGCCCTGATTAGAAAGACATATGCTCATTTACAAATGGATTTTCCATGGCATTACTTACGCCTGCAGTCTTGGTTAGGAACACTGAGGAAAGATGAAAACTATTTGCCAAAAAGGCCTATTGAAATCTCAGTTTTTCCAAAATATTGTTCAAAATGAACCTCCCTTTTTTACAGGAGAGACCAAAACCATTATAGGTCAGATTGTTAACACTCATCTCCATGTATTCATGTCCACAAACTTGTTTTATCTGGAGACTCAAACCCAAGGTTTCAGAACTTTATATAATCAACTATTAGTTTGATGCTCAATGGAAACTTCTAGGTTTCTGCTGATGTCTCCTACAGGACAGATGAGCTTAATCATTGCTTCTTTTTTTTTTTTTTGAGACAGAGCCTCAAGCTGTCCCCTGGATAGAGTGCTGTGGCATCACAGCTCACAGCAACCTCCAATTCCTGGGCTCAAGCGAGTCTCCTGCCTCCGCCTCCCACGTAGCTGGGACTACAGGCGTCCGCCACAACGCCCGGTCATTTTTTAGTTGCAGCCGTCATTGTTGTTTGGCGGGCCTGGGCTGGATTTGAACCCACCAGCTCAGGTGTATGTGGCTGATGCCTTAGCCTTTTGAGCCACAGGCGCCGAGTCTAATCATTGCTTCTTAGACAACCCATAAGGGGATGTCTGAGCACAATGTCCAATTCCAGACCTGGTTTCTAATTAGAAAACACTTCCAATAAAGGTTAAATGAATACAGTGCCTCAAATAATACATATGTGTCTGTTTAAAAATGACAAATGCGAGCTTTAATAGAGAAGGGAAGTTAGGTGTCTGGAGAGTATTCCCTTGGTCAGCCACATGGTAAGAAAATCAACAGGACTCTCAGAACCAGCATTTTCCAAACAGCTCCCTGCCCATTGTCCTGTTCTTTGGGTCTGTCCCTTTAACGCAGGGTAGGGAAATCCCTGATGTGATCAGAACCTGAAAGGAACTGAGCAGAGCCTTGAAAAGAGGTGGCCTCATAAATTCATAGGCATGCTCGCTTTCAAAAGGACACAACAAAAACAATCTAGAGCTTATTCACTTACTTAGCCAAAAATTTCCCTTTTCAAGGTTAAGGTCAGTCCTTAAATGAGAAAGAGCTGGCCCCAACCCCAGTGTCCTTCCCGAATACCAACTACTGTGTAGTATTCTTTGGAGCTAACAGTAAACCATTAAGAAGTATTTAGGTTGAAACTCTAAAAAAATGGCATACTAATAAATTAGCATAATTATGTAAACACATAGATTCATCAGAATCTGTGGCTGCAATAAACCAATTATTTTTTTAAACAGCTATCACTTCTCTAGGAAAAAAAAAGGGATGTTTTATTCCCTTTGTATAACTTAATTACAATTGAGATTTTGAGGGGAAGGGGCAGAAACCAAATATGATGAAGAATATCGAAACTGAATTACCTGCACAACATACAAAATTTTACATATTACTCTTGTAATAAGGATGTTTTTATTGTTTTAAAAGTCTACACTTAAAATGAAAGAACATTTAGTAAATATATTAAATAACATTACATTATGTTCTTTTTGATGGTAAAGAATAATATACAAAATATATAAAACTATTGTTTTAGTCATAAAAGCACTTTATAGGTAGTATTTATACTCTCTATATACTGTACATATTCCATACATAGTACGTGTACTCTAAAATACCTTACATACTCTATTTTTATGTATGTGTGTATATAAAACACAAATATAGGGCAGTGCCTGTGGCTCATCGAGTAGGGCGCTGGCCCCGTATACCAAAGGTTGTGGGTTCAAGCCCAGCCTTAGCCGAACTGCAAAACAGAAAAATAGCCGGGCGTTGTGGCAGGCACCTGTAGTCCCAGCTACTTGGGAGGCCGAGGCAAGAGAATCACCTAAGCTCAGGAGTTGGAGGTTGCTGTGAGCTGTGTGACACCATGGCACTCTACTAAGGGTGATAAAGTGAGACTCTGTCTCTACAAAAACAAACAAAAAAACCCCACAAATATATGTTGCTTTGTATAAAGGATTTTGCCTTCTTAATTTAATGTGATAGAAATGCACATCTAAATGGTTAGGATAAAGCCAAAGAATTGGAAATAGTTTATCCATCAGAAATTTTTAAAATACCAGCACCAGTTAGAGAGGCCTCTGATTCCTATTTCAAATAAAATATCAAATGTTGAGTGCGTGCCAACAGAAAAACTCATACGGATCTCAGAGTTCTGAACAACAGGAACCTAATCCAACTGAGCTTTGGGTAGGCAAGTGAATGATAATAAGTCACGTTTTCCTAACTTGTAACTTAAATCAAAGAAGGATAAATCTGGCTCAAGACAAAGAAACAGATTAAAAGCCCTAGGAGCTTTTGTTGGAAAGAATTATATCAGGCTGAAGAGTTTCCTGATTAGATTAAGGGGCTGTCAGACATCTGAAAACAGCCACATCTGATCTCTGGCCTTGCCACCCTTCACGTAGTCCCTTCAGGTTTTTAATACTCCTGACACCTGTGGACAGAGGCATGGGGAGAGGAAGGATCGTGGAAGAATTCTCTTAGGGCTGTTCTTTTGGCTTACCTCAGCCGTTGTATGTTTGAGGTGACTCCCGAAAGCCGATAGATTCCATCCACAATGCCGTGAGTCTCTATAAACTCTGCACAGCTCTTCAATACATATGGAACTATGTAAAGGAAAAGAAAAAGCAAGAAAGTACTAGATGTAAATCTGACTGTCCTTTAAAAATATCCTTTTAAAAATTCAGGTAACTCCAAAGAGAAATTAGCATGGAACCCATATGAGTTGCAAGTAGAAACAATTACTTCTAAGTGGCAGGTGATGTTCTTTTTGTATTTAAAAAGTCACTGGGTTTTGTTAAAGTTTAAAAAGTCATATGTTTTAAGAATTTTTTTTAAAAGAATTTGAAAACTATGCAAAAACTTAGATTTTGAGACCAGCAGTGACCTTGGAAAACCACAACTCAGTCTTCTCATTTCACTGGTTCTCCAGGTGTGGTCTCCTGAGCAGCAGTTTAAACATCTCCAGGGAACTTGTTGGAAATGCAGATTGTCAGGTCTCACTCCAGATCTACTGACTCAGAAATTCAGGAGAGAGGCCCAGCAATCCATGTCTTCACAAGCCCTCTGAGCGACTCTGATGCACACTAACATTGGAGGACCACTGCTGAAGACATCAAGTCACAGATACAATTGCTTCACTCACTCATGATTACTTGTTGCTTATGAAAAGTAATTAATACATGGGAAAATGCTTACAATTCAAGTAGGTTAAAAAAAGACACAAGATCAAATATTCATTGTGAATTCAATGTGGAAAACCACTGTGAAGGAAAAAAGACTGGAAGAACTCTGCCAGAATGTTAAAGGTAATTTATAGGTAAACCAAGCACTCTGGAAGGCCAAGGCAGGCAGATTGCTTAAACTCAGGAATTCGAGACCAGCCTGAGCAAGAGCAAGACCCCATCTCTACAAAAATAGAAGGATTAGCCAGGTGTTGTGCTGGGTGCCTCTGTTTCAGTTACTCGGGAAACTGAGGCAGGAGGATCACTTGAACCCAGGGGTTTGAGATTGCTGTGAGCTCGGGTGTAGGCCATGGCACTCTAGCCTGGGGCAACAGAGTGAGACTGCCACAAAATAAAATAAAATAAAATAAATATTTAAAGAGGTTTTGTGTTTTTTTGTTTGTTTTTTGTTTTTTTTGAGACACAGTCTCACTATGTCGCCCTTGGTAGAGTGTCATGGCGTCACAGCTCACGGCAACCTCCAACTCTTGGGCTTAAGTGATTCTCTTGCCTCAGCCTCCCAAGCAGCTGGGATTACTGGTGCCCACCACAATTCCCAGCTATTTTTGTTGTTGTTGTAGTCATCATTGTTCTTTGGCAGGCCAGGGCTGGGTTCAAACCTGCCAGCTCCTGTGTATGTGGCTGGTGCCCTAGCCACTGAGCGCTGAGCCTTAAAGAGGTTTTTTCAAATTTAAAGTGAAACCCCCGTCCCCCCATGCATCCAATCAGTCATTGATTTAATGGACCACCGAGAGACTGACATTGCCTCTTGAATTCCTGCCACTCCAGAGGCTCCGTGCCCTGGTGGAAAGGTCTGGCTGTGCTGTTCTCTCCTGGGGGGTTAACCTTGAACGGCTCTGCCAATTCAGTGACCCAGAGTGACAGATGCAGACCTTTGGATGATAGCCGCAAGTTATTTGCCATGTTGGTCCCTAGACAGATCCACCTGCGGTTGCCCTGTGAGATACTGCCAGTAGTGGTTTGGGAAGCTGGATTCTGAAGTCTTCAGTGAGTGGCTCCTGGAGGCAGAGGTAGCGTAAGGCCTCCATGAACCAATGCTTGGGTTAGCATTGGTGCTCCCGTCCTCACACTGGATGCCTAGTGCATTATGCTGAAGATTAGGCCAATGCCCATTCATTAATGCTTACTGCACATGCTCACACCTACACACGACTCCAAGCTGGACTGGACCTTGGGATTCAGACTCAACATTCTACCTGAATCATGACACTTGCTAAGCACCCCTTTACCTGGCTTCCTTCATCTCTAATTTTAGGGGCTCAATAAAGTTCATCATAGTTAAAGTATTCTGCCCTCTCTCAAAGGCTATGTATGCCCAGAGCCACTCTCCCCTAGCACAATCCATGGTTTGCCCCATTCTCCATGACTGAGCCAGGGAGACTCTTCCCTGTTAACCCAGGTTCCAAGAAGTCAGGGAATAGACTTAGAATTAGAAATATTGAGGCCACCCAGTTACTTGGGAGGCTGAGGGAAGAGAATCCCCTAAGCCCAAGAGCTGGAGGTTGCTGTGAGCTGTGATGCCACAGCACTCTACCGAGGGCAACAGAGTGAAACTCTGTCTCTAAAAATAAAAAAAGAAAAGAAAAATATTGAGGCCAGAGCCATGGGGCCACTGTCGGGTGTGGTGGAGGGGCTGTGGGCATAGGCAGGGCTCCAGAGCCTCTGCTAGTCTTCAGCCAGAAGAGCTGTTACTTGGTCTGTTTTATAAAATCAAAAATTGATAAGATTTTTGTCTCCCACCCTCATATAAATAGATAGAGGTAAAAAGTGTTCTAGTGCTGAAAAGGATACATCTTAACATCCCTATGTGCACAATTATGGTTCACTCCTCACCACTTTTGGCCGTTCTCTGTAACTTTCCACATGTGGCCTGTAGTTGAGAGTACAGGTTTAGACACCAAACTGCCTTTGTAAACTTGGGCAAAATATGCAATAATTCTGTTTCTCAGTTTCCACATCTGCAAAATGAGGATAATACCGATATTAATCTCATGGCTAGAACTGATATAATACTTGCAAACATTTAGCACGGACCCTGGCATATAATAAGCATTCCACGATGACAATTATTTCTATAGGTAGCTTATCTATGACATAAACTTTATATATATATATATGTGTGTGTGTATATACATATATACATATATATATCTATCTATATATATATTTTTTTTTTTTTTTGGTGAAAACAGTTTTTTCCCATCCAATAGGCCTCTGAAGTACAGGACAGACCTCGTCTCAGTCACAACTAATTTCTACTTTTACAATGGCTTGTGGGTCCTTCTTTAGTAAATATTTCTATTTGATAAGAGTAATTTTGCTTCCATAGGATCTTTTTCCTGTGCATCTAGGGTATTTCTGGAGCACAAAGGCAGGAGGATCCAACAGCGTGTGGACTGCACACTGGCAGTCTGCGAGCTGTACTTCCAGTCCCTACCGAGGCGTGTGGCTGTTGTGTTGTTCAGGGCAGAAGGGGACGTAAGAACTCTGACCATTCACCAGAACTGAAAGACACATGCTTTGGACTCGAAGGGGCTTTATAAGGAACACTCCACAGCCAGGCACGGTGGCTCACGCCTATAATCCTAGCACTCTGGCAGAGGCAGGTGGATTGCTTAAGCTCAGGAGTTGGGAGACCATCCTGAACAAGAGCGAGACTCTGTCTCTACTAAAAATGGAAAAATTAGCTGGGTGTTTTAGCAGGCACCTGTAGTCCTAGCTACTCAGGAAGGCTGAGGCAAGAGAATCACTTGAGCGCAGGAGTTTCAGGTTGCTGTGAGCTATGAGGTCATAGCACTCTAGCCTGGACAGAGTGAGACTCTGTCTCCAAAAAAAAAAAACATTCTACAAAAGGGGCAGTGCTGGGTCACCAACCACTCCAGCCCATTCTCAGATAGGACCTCCCACTGCCACAGCTCTCTGCTGCAGCACTTCAGGTTCTGTTTGTTTTAAAGGTGGGGAAAACACATTCCCAGACAGAGCCTCTGCCATAAATTTATTCTGGCTTTACTACAGAGGCCCTAGAACCTCTCGTCCATGGCTCTGTTTAAATAAGCAGGAGGTAGTATTAAAATAACCCAAGGGAAGAGGTCATGGTCCCAATCCCTGTGGAGTGTTAGTTTTCCTGGGTTCTCATCTTGGACTGAGTTGGAAGGTGTAGGAATTCTTCATCACTATTCCTTAGTAGTAGGAAAGGACTTGTCTGAGCTCTGCATAATCACCTAGCTCTGGACCCTGGAGCAGCGGTCCTCAGACCACGGTCGCCTCAAGCCCACTCTGATGCGCACCTAAGTTGAAGAACCACTATTCTAGACCAGAGCTCACACTTTAACAAGCACACAGATCACCTGAGGATCTTGCTAACATGCATATTCCAATTCAGTAAGGAGGGGGGTGGAGGGAGTGTCCCGAATTTGCATTTCTAACACATTCCAGGGTTGGGTACTGCCAATCTGCAGCCCACACTTACGGTAACAAGGGTCTAAAGATATCACTGGAGGGTAGTGCTGCAGGGATGCTAAGAATTTAGTCTTGAAATCTCAGAGAGTATTGTCCCTGGGGCCCAATCAGATTGGGAACACCCTAGGATTCTGAAGCAGAAGCTTGATACAAAATAGCTGAGTAGTTATAGGTGGAAAGAAAGCTTCCATTGTCAGTGTAGGCATGGGAAGGACTGATGCTGGAGGTCGGAGTCACAGAGCTGGTTTTGCGGGATTTATCTTGGGCCCAAAGAAGGCTGAGTCTCCTCCTACAGAGGTACACACAGTAGCCGATTATGATATAACATAACGTCTTTGAATTGTTTCATTGATGGTCCTAACTTCCTTTTTTGTTTTGTTGTTTTTTTCTGGATCGGTGATCTTAAATGTTAATTTTTAATCAAAGCAGAAAATACATCTTGAAGCAGGCTCTGATGGAAAAGAAAATCTTGCCTTTGATTTATGCTTTACAGTTTATGGAACGCTGTAAAGTCCTTTGTCTCATTTGATCTAACCCGGTACGATTAAAAGACGTTTTGCACTAATAAATACTGCGAGGGCATGCTCAGTTCCTCACCTCTTCAAGGGGTTAGTGAAGAAAAGACCAGGAGTGAAATTGTTCCTCCCCCAGAAGCCACAACTCTGCTACACCGCCTCCGTTCCCTGTGTGCCTGGGATCAGGTCTGGAGATGGAGATTGGAGGAAGCACAATTTTATCTGGTCGTTTATGTGGCCATGGTGGCCATGTTCTTTCATAGCTCAAATTGCATTTATGCTTTTAGGGAACCTGGCGCTCCCCTGGCCCTATTCTGGATTTTGTTAAGGTCTTGTATTGCTCAGCTTTCCTCTCCCCTCTCTGCCCTGCATTCCTGCCTTTCAAAGCAGGGTGTAGTGGTGCATACAGAGAATGGAACACTAGTCACAGAGGGTGACTGGGCACAGAGTACAGATCGAAGCCTGCTGGGGGTGACACAGCCAGCCTGGGAAAGAGAACACGCGGCAGGTTCCCTGCGTACGAGACGCTAGATCAGTGCTTCTCAACCTTCCTAATGCCGCGGCCCTTTAATACAGATCCTGTGGGTCGCGACCCACAGGCTGAGACGCTGCTGTAGAAGATGGAAACACGTTTACAGTAAGAACAGGCAGGGAACAGGCAAGGGCAGGGATCACCAAGGGGGCCCAGGAAACTTTTGGGCGGGATTGATATGTTCATCACCTTGTTTGGGCTGACAGGACCAAAAGCCACCAGCGGGTGAGGAATAATGACACTGAGAGGACAGGGTAAAAGACAGAGGGACACAAGACACTGTGCAGGGAAGAAACCCTGGGCCGGCGTCGGCCGTGATGGATGTGGGAGGGGAACAATTCTGCTGTGCTGCGAATGAGCCCTCTCCTTGGCTTTTTTCCAAGAGATACAGTCAAGGTTTAAATTATTTCCCCGTCATCCTGGGTTGTCAGCACAGAACTTCCTGGGCATTCCCCCCTTCTTGGCCCAAGATTCCAAACGCTGTCACGATGGTCCCTGTAACTGCGCACTCTGTGCTGGGCCCTGCTCTTCATCCGTGCCCCACCCCGTGCCGTCCCTCTTCAGCTGTCTCTTCTGTGTCCCTCCTGCCCAGCGGTCACTGTCCACCCCAGTTTCCCTCTGATACTCCTTCTGCCTCCTGGTTTAACTTCTTTCTACTCTCTTCTTCCTGGCCTACTGTGGAATTAAAGAAATACTGAAAATTTGTGGTATTATTTCACAAAATGTGTTCTGTTCTTTAAAAAAAAATCAGTTATAAACCTATCCGTGTAACAAAAGCATGTACCCTCTTAATATTTTGGAAAAAAAAAAACCAATTAACTGTTTTTAATTCTCTCAGAAAAAAAAAAAACTTTAAATATGTTAGAGCTTTGGCCTATTTTCCTGGGAGAAAAGGTTAACCTTGTTTTAAAGAAATTTTTTTTGAGATACAATTCAAATGCAATAACATTCATCTTTTCTTTTCTTTTCTTTCCTTTTTGTTTTTCATCTTTTTCTGAGACAGAGTCTTATTATGTCGCCCTTGGTAGAGTGCTATGGCATCATAGCTCACAGCAACCTCAAACTCTTGGGCTTAAGCAATTCTCTTGCCTCAGCCTCCTGAGTAGCTGGGACTACAGGTGCCCGCCACAATGCCCGGCTATTTTTTGTTGCAGTTGTCATTGTTGTTTAGCTGGCCTGGGCTGGGTTCAAACCCACCAGCCTCAGTGTATGTGGCTGGTGCTGTAACCACTGTGCTACGGGCACCGAACCACATTCATATTTTCAAAGTGTATACTTACATGACTTTTTAATATATTCACAAGTTAAGCAACCATCATACTATCTAATTCCAGACCATTTTCATCACCCCCTAAGGAAACCCCATGTTCATTATTAGTTACACCCCATTCTCCCTCTCTCCCCAGCTCCCAGCAGCCATTAATCAACTTTCTATTTCTATGAATTTGCCCGGACATTTCATATAAATGGGATCTGAAAAATATGCGACCTTAAGTGGTGTGTTAGCCGAGCGTTGTGGCGGGCGCCTATAGTCCCAGCTACTTGGGAGGCTGAGGCAAGAGAATCGCTTCAGCCCAAGAGTTTGAGGTTGCTGTGAGCTGTGACACTGTGGCACTCGACCCAGGGCGACATAATGAGACTCTGTCTCAAAAAAGATATATATATATACTGTCTACAGTCTTTGGTTCTTCATTATTCACACATATAGAAAGTGACACTGTAAGTGATTGAACTATTATTTCCTATTATAGATCAGAGCATATAAATCCAAAGGACAATTTTCCCTTAGGAAACTAGAACATTATCCGGCTCAGAGTATGCGTGGAACCACGCTTTGGTAATTTCTAGTGAGAAGTCCTACACATTTTACTCCACAAAGAACTCAGGTATAATCTCCTCCCAGGAGAAAAAGGGGAAGAAAAGAGTGAAAATGTTTATACTGTACCACTCTTGTTTTCCCTACAGGGTTCAATGTAATTGTTTTATTATTATTTCACTTTCAAATTCATTTCAGGGAGTATAAAGTTTAGTTCTGTTTTCTCTTTAGTTCTTACAGGCAGAAAATATATTTTATCTTTTGAAAACAAAGATTTGATTGTGTTACTCTCCTGCTTAAATATCTCCCACGATTCCCCATTATCAGCAGACTAAGAGTCTGAACAGCAGAATAAAGCCTAGGAGGTTTTCCATAATCTGGCCATTCTCCACCTTGCCAGGCCATCGCTGACTGCTGAGCCCTCCCTCCCACCCCCACACAGGAACGCGGGGCTCTAGCCACATGGCACAACCTG
This sequence comes from Perodicticus potto, assembly GCA_963574655.1. NCBI lineage: Eukaryota > Metazoa > Chordata > Mammalia > Primates > Lorisidae > Perodicticus > Perodicticus potto. Next base: position 2,221 of record CAUYRH010105686.1, on the reverse strand, counting down.
CTCCTTCACGCCTTCCCAGCTCTGCTCCACGTGTTCCCGAGGCCTGAGCTGACTGCCTCTTCTCCACTGGGAAACGTTGCTACTTATCTTCTGGGCTTCAGCTGAAGCCCAAACTTCCCAATAATGTCTTCTTCAGGCAGAACTAAGTGTTCTTTCCTCCATGTTCTCATATCTCTGTGGCTTCTCTCTTCGTGGCACTCTCTAGAATTGTCGATTCAACTCATTGCCTATTAAAACTGCCCTGATAGATCATTTTCACTCCTCAGTTTGGCAAAGATACGTTAAGTTTGTGAACACACAGTGTTGGCAAGGCTGTGGAAAATAAGCACTCCTGTGCATTGCTACTGGCAGGGGAGACTGACATAACCTCTGGAAGAAAACTTGACAATTTCTGTCAGAATTACAGATACACATACTCTTTGACCCAGTAGTTCCTCTTCTAAATTTATCCTACAGATATTCTTGTGTATATGATAAATAACATGAATAAGATTATTCATTGCAGCAGTTTTTGTAACAGCTTTTGTCCATCAACAGGAAGTTACTGATATAAATAATGGAACATTCACATAGTGGAATATTATATAGTCATTAAAAAGAATGAGATCACTTTCATGCACAGACATAGAATGATCTCCAAGATATATTATTAGCAGACCAGCATCAAAGTATGTTAGCATCTTTTTCTTTTTTTTTTTTAAGGAAAGGATAAAAGAATATAGATGCATGTTTAATATCTATGGCAGGATTCATAAGAAAGTGATAATTTTAGTGTCCTACAGGAAAAGAAACTGGAGAGCTAGGACTAGGGCTGTGAGTTAACAGACATACTTCTTTTTTTTTTTTTTTTTTTTTTTTGAGACAGAGCCTCAAGCTGTCACCCTGGATAGAGTGCCATGACATCTCAGCTCACAGCAACCTCCAATTCCTGGGCTCAAGCGAGTCTCCTGCCTCCGCCTCCCAAGTAGCTGGGACTACAGGGGCCCGCCACAAGGCCCGGCCATTTTTTGGTTGCAGCCGTCATTGTTGTTTGGCGGGCCCGGCCTGGATTCGAACCGCCAGCTCAGGTGTACGTGGCTGGCTCCTTAGCCCGTTGAGCCACAGGCGCCGAGCCAACAGACATACTTCTTATTGAATTTTGTTTTGTATTTTTAAAATTTTAACTTTGTCCAAAATTTTTTCATAATAAATTTAATTCCACAAATATTTACTTCAAGCCTACTCTGTGCCAGCACCAGGTCTGACATTTGCTTGTTTGTATTTCACTCTGTTACTAAGTTGTGAGCTCCATGGGGACAAAATGAAGACAGTCCTGTCTTATGCATCAAGAATAGCCTTGAAAACACAAGCACTCAGTATTTTGCTAAACAGGAGATTGGTCACTTTTCTCCAAATACTGTGCTGCTTTGATATGCCTCCCTCACTACTTTAAGAGGGCTTTTATATTTTTGGTCAACTGCATTCTCCATTCTATAATTATAATCAAACCATGAGACAGGTAAAATGAGCCCTAATTTGAAAACATGAAGCTGATTTTCTGGGAGGTTACATGTGCTGTCCAATTTCACACAGCTAGGAAGTGCCAGAGCTGGGATCAAAACCCAGGTTTGTCTGAGACCAACTCCCACGCCTTTTCTACGATATCCAAAGTGATAAGGAATAGACAAAGCCCTAAGCTTTTTTTACCCTAGTTCAAATCTTCCCCAGCAGGAAGGCAAGTCCTCTGAGTAGTTGGCAACTGTGAAGGCATAATTTGAGAAGAGCTGATTTGTTCATTCCCCTTGACTCCCAAAATCCCTGAAATTCTATCACTGTAGGCCCTACCTTTAAGTGTTCAACACCTCATGGTTAATACCTATTTTTAAGTTCCTTTTGAAAAAAATGCAAAAGAATATATATATATATATATATATATATATATATATATGTGTGTGTGTGTGTGTGTATATCCCTATATATATTATTGTTGGGGGTTCATTGAGGGTATAAGAAACCAGGTTACACTGATTGCATTTGTTAGGTAAAGTCCCTCTTATAATTGTGTCTTGACCCCAAAAGGTGTGTCACACACCAAGACCATCACCCCCCCTTCCTTCTCTCTGCTCTTCCCTTCTCCCACCCCCCCTTCCCTCTCTCTGCTCTTCCCTTCTCCCACCCCCTCCCTCCTTCCCTCTCTCTGCTCTTCCTTTCTCCCACCCCCTCCCTCCTTCCCTCTCTGTTC
>CAUYRH010105685.1:0-20236 GCA_963574655.1 Perodicticus potto | reverse complement strand
AAAGGACTTGAAGAGAAACTTCTCTAAACAAGTCAGGTGCACAGCCTCACCATCCTTAATCATCAGAGAAACTACTTTGAGGTATCATCTAACTTCAGTAAGATTAGCCCACATAACAAAATCCCAAAACCAGAGATGTTGGAATGGATATGGAGAAAAGGGAACACTTCTGCACTGCTGGTGGGAATGCAAACTAATATGTTCCTTTTGGAAAGATGTTTGGAGATCACTTAGGGATCTAAAAATAGACCTGCCATTTGATCCTTCAATTCCTCTACTAGGTATATATCCAGAAGCCAAAAATCACTTTATAACAAAGATATTTGCACCAGAAGGTTTATCGCAGCCCAATTCATAATTGCTAAGTCATGGAAGAAGCCCAAGTGACCATCAACCCATGAATGGATCAATAAATTGTGGTATATGTACACCATGGAGTATTATGCAGGCTTAAAAAAAGATGGAGACTTTACCTCTTTCACTTTTACATGAATAAAGCTGGAACATATTCTTCTTAGCAAAGTATCTCAAGAATGGAAGAAAAAGTATCCAATGTACTCAGCCCTACTATGAAACCAATTTATAGCTTTCATATGAAAGCTATAACCCAACTATAGACCAAGAAGAAAGGGAAAGAGGAGAGGGAGGGGAGGGTATGGGGAAGGATGGGTGGAGGGAAGGTAATTGGTGGGACCACACCTATGGTGCATTTTACAAGGGTACATGTTAAATTTCCTAAGTGTAGAGTATAAATAAATGTCTTAACACAATAACTAAGAAAATGCAGTAGAGGCTTTGTTAACCAGTTTGATGAAGGTATTTCAAATGGTATATAGAGCCAGCACATTGTACCCCATGATTGCATTAGTGTACACAGCTATTATTTAATTTTTTAAAAACCCTCTCAAAAATAAAAGCAAAAAAAAAATTAAAACTCAAATGAGAAACCACTGTTCATCCACCAGAGTGACTATAATAAAAGATAGACAATAACAAGTATTGTCCAGGATGTGGTGAAACTGGAATTTCAATTACTGCCATTGAGGAAGCAAAATGGTGCTGCCACTTCGGAAAATCATTTGACTGTTTCTTAAAAGTTAGGAATACAACTACCATATAACCAAACAATTGTACTTCTAGTTACAGATCTAAGAGAAATGAAAATATATTTTCACACAAAGAGATGTACATAAATATTCATAGCAACATTACTCACAATAGCCAAAACTAAAAACAATTCAAATGTCCATCAGCTGATAAATGGACAAATCAAATGCAGTATATTCATCTAATGGAATGTTATCTGACCATAAAAAGGAATGATGTACTGATACATGATACAATAGGCATAAACCTCAAAAACATTATACTGTGTCAAACAATGTATGACTCCATTCATATGAAATGCCCAGAAAAAGCAAAATATAAAAAGTGTTTCACTCAGTGGTTGTCTGAAGCCAGGGGTTGAAGTGGAAATTGACTGCAAACAGGCACAATGGATCTTTGTGGGGTAATGGAAATGTTCTAAAACTGGATTGTGATGATTATTGTACAACTTTATAAATTTTCTAAAATGAACTGGTAGATTTTATAGTGGGTAATTCATACCTCAATAAAGCTGTTAAGTATACATCCATATATGTGTTTGTATTTATATATATACAGAGAGTGCCAAAAATATATACACATAGGGAGAAATGAAAAAGCTGTATTAAAATTGTAATACTCAAGTCACATTTGACTTCTGCAATTACAAGAGGTGCTCAAATATGACTTTTATTCATCTTTTGTTATTGGTATAAGTTGAGTATTATAATTTTAATACAGTTTTGTCCTTTCTTCAAATGTGTATACATTTTTGGCACCCTCTATATATAGATAATATACACAGTAGAACCTCTGTGAGTTGACCACCCAAGGAACTATAACAAACTGGTCAATATATGGAAGTGGTCAACATAAGAAACTTCCCTTGAATACATGTAGTGCATGTCTGATCTGCGAAAATTAGGTCAAGTTAAGGAAGTGGTCAATGTAGGGAGGTGGCCAACTATGGATGTTCTACTGTACATATATATATCTGTATGTAGATTACATACGTAACTTATTGATATATTGTGTGCCACTCACTAATGACTTGGTGTGCTTAGAGAACATTGAGTGCTTTTCTTTTTTTTCATACATTAATGCATTTATGGGGTACAATGTGCTGATTTCATATACGATTTGGAATGCTTACATCATACTGGTTAATATATCCCTCTCCTCATTTACTTAACTATTGTGTTAAGACATTTATACTCCATACTTAATAGATCTGACATGTACCGTTGCAATGTGCACCATAGGTGTGATCCCACCATTCATCCTCCCTCCATCTGAACTCCCCCCTCCCCTCCTATCCCCCTCCTCCTTCATCCTGGGCCATAGTTGTAATCTATTCTTCATATGAAAGTGTGAGTGATTGTAAATTGGTTTCGTAATAGTCCTGAGTACATTGGATTCTTTGTCCTCCATTCTTGAGATACTTTACTGGTAGGATATGTTCCAGCTTCATCCATATAAACATAAAAGAGGTAAAGTCTCCATCTTTTTTAAGGCTGCATAATATTCCATGATATATATATATATATACCACAATTTATTAATCCATTTATGGGTCGATGGGCCCTTGGGCTTCTTCCATGACTTGACTATTATGAATTGAGCTGCAATGAACAATCTGGTGCAAATATCTTTGTTATAAAGTGATTTTTGGTCTTTTGGATATACTCCTAGTAGCAGAATTACAGGATGAAAAGACAGGTCCACTTTTAGATCCCTGAGGATTCTCCATACTTCTTTCCAAAAGGGATGTATTAGCTTATACTCCCAGCAGAAGTGCAGAAGTGTTCCCTTTTCTCCACATCCATGCCAACATCTGTAGTTTTGGGATTTTGTTATGTGAGCCACTGTTACTGGAGTTAGATGATCTCTCAAAGTGGTTTTGATTTGCATTTCTCTGATGATTAAAGATGATGAGCATTTTTTCATGTGTCTGTAGGCCATGCCCCTATCTTCTTCAGAGAAGCTTCAGTTCAAGTTCCTTGCCCACAATGAAATGGGATTACTTATTCTTTTCTGATTAATAAGTTTGAGTTCTCTGTGGATTCTGGTTATCAATCCTTTGTGTGAGTGCTTTTCATATTTGATCTGATTAAGTATACAAGTATTATAAGGTGAGTATTGTCATCATGTCCAATTTACAGGTGACGAGAACTAAAGCATAAGAAGTTTAAATCAATTTTCCCAACTACATTGGTGACAGAGCCAGAGCTCATCAGATGCCAGTGTTTGGACTATTAACAACTTTGGCATCCTGCCTCTTGGAAGAGATGGTAAGAGGAATAAAAGAGCATTCGAGCAGTGAGGAAGGCTCAGATAAGATCAGAAAACACAGCTAAGCTGTGTACCCAATGAGTATCATTCTGTAACTCCTTCCACGAACACTTGGTACTTCTAAAAAGCAGAGAGATCATGCTGGGGATTGGATGAAGAATGACATAAGATTAACCTGTTGAGAGATTTTAGGGTAATTGGTCATCTGTTGAAATAGCTGATAATGGGGGCCGGGATACAGGAGAGCATGTATCCATGGCAAGAGGTAGGGGGGCAAGTGGTTGAAAGAGAGGACTTCTATACTGGGTCAAAGAAAAGGGTATGAAGTCCATTGAGTCCGGAGAATGCCAAGAAGAGCAGATTTGGCGGGGTGGGGGGAGACTGATGTAGTCAGAAATGAGCATGATCAGAGGCTGAGGTCTTAGTAGTGGAACCATATATAAAAGCATAAAGGAGAACCTTCATAACTTGACCACTCAAGGGACTATAACAAACTGGTCAATGTACAGGGGTAGTCAACATAAGGACATAAGGAACTAGGCCTACTCTCCTTTTACATACATGTGATATATGTCTGGCCTATAAAAATTAGGTCAGCTTAAAGAGGCAGTCAATGCAGGGAAGTGGTCAACCATGGAGATTTCACTCTCTGAGATGTTGCCGGTGGGTACGTTAGTGGACAGAATGGAGCAGAAATGCAGATCAACAAAACTGGGAGGGTAGAAAAACTGAGACATGAGAAGAGCCAATAATGTGTAAGTAATAGGTGACAGGTAGAAACACTATGATAGATAACACAAAGATTTTTCATTTCTACTCTACTAACTTAGAGCATGTTTATAAACAACAGTAACTTCTTGTACCCAACCCATAGGCTGTTAAAGACATTCTGTTTGGGGCCTAGAAAGTAATAGCAACAGGTATCATTTAGTGAGTACTTACTATATACCAGTCATTGGGCTGAGTGCTTTACATAGGTTAGTTCGTGTAATCCTCTGATGTACCCAGTGAAGGCAGTACCATCTATCACTATCATTATTACCACTGAGACTTAGCAAAGACAAGTAAGGTGTCAAGGCCATAGCTATACAGTGGAAGAACTGGATTAGAAAACATGCAGTCTGATTGCAGGGCTACAGCTCCTAAGTGTTCAGGTCTATGAACACTTATGTGGAAATGTAGAAATAGGTGGGTACTGGGTTTTAAACGTAGGCTTCTGTGTCCATAATTAGGATCCAAGCTGTTTCCGGGTTGAATCATCAGAATGACTTGGTGTGCTTAGAGAACATTGAGTTCATATGTATATATTCCTTTTTTTTTTTTCAATTCTCAAATTACTTCCAGATGACTAATAATCAAATATTGATCAAGCTCATTTTGGAGTTATAGGTACCGGAAAGGCAGAGACCTGAGTCAGTACTGATAACTCTCACTTCAACTTTGCTGCTGGCCAAGGCTATTATGTGTACAGCTCTGACACCAATCACAAGGGTGGAGGAGGGAAGCTGAAGGTCATTGGCTTTTCAATCTGAGAAAACTGGTGAGTACTTCTGCCTGGGCTTTGGCTACAGCCATCAGGAAAGTCATCTAAAGAGCCTAGGGAATTTATTTTTACCTAATTATAGCAATCAGTTGGCATTTTCAAAGAGCTACAATTATGTAGTCAGCAGCCTGGGAGCTCACAGCACCTGATACAAACAAATTGAATATATTACTATGTATTCTTCTTGATTAAGGCTTTGGTGATAGGGAAGTTCCAGAACCACTTGAAGGAGTGCATGTTTCTGCTATAGCAATAGTTCTTCTTTTTTTTTTTTTTTTTTGAGACAGAGCCTCAAGCTGTCACCCTGGATAGAGTGCCGTGGCATCACAGCTCACAGCAACCTCCAATTCCTGGGCTCAAGCGAGTCTCTTGCCTCCACCTCCCAAGTAGCTGGAACTGCAGGCGCCTGCCACAACGCCCGGCCATTTTTTGGTTGCAGCCATCATTGTTGTTTGGCGGATCCGGGCTGGATTCGAACCCGCCAGCTCAGGTGTACATGGCTGGTGCCTTAGCCTGCTGAGCCACAGGCACCGAGCCAGCAATAGTTCTTAACATACTTTGGTTCACAAGTCCTAGAAGAATGTGATGAACAGTTCCAGATTCTTTCCTTGGAAAATACACACACAGAGATACATGAACGATTTGTATATAATCTTGATGAAAAGTATAAGTCTCCTTGAAGCCTATTCAAAGACTCCTGCTTAAAGTATCAGCAACGTCAGGCTGAATTCAGCAAGTGGCATAAAGGTGTTACCACTAAGTACATTTCCTCATCCAGATTTTTACCAAAAAAATTGTTAATTGAAAGAACAAAATACTTTCTCAATTAGAACTTAGCTTCATATTCAATATTGTCTTTAAAAACAAAAGAACATTTTATCCTGTAATATCACTCAGCAGCACTTCTGTTAAAAATACCCAACTGGGTTATAACATTCTTAAGTCTTTCTGTATTTCCTGCTACTCAAAGTGTAGCTCATGGATCAGCAGCATCCCCTGGAGCCTTGACAAAAGCACAGAATCCCAGAACTCATGCTAGAGTTACTTACATATCAGAAACTGCACTTTACAAGATTCCCAGGCGATATATATATACAGTCATTCCTCATTATTCATAGAGTACTGGTTCCAGGACCCACATGATACCAAACTCTACATATGCTCAAGTCCCAGATTTAAAATGGCATCATATTTGCATATAACTTACATACACATTCCATATGCTTTCATTCACCTCTAGGTTACTCATAGTAATATACTGTAAATGCTATGTAATTGGCTGTTATACTGTATTGTATTTGAAATTTGTGTTATTTTTATTGTTGAATTACTGTGTTCATTGATTTTCTTTTTGTTCATTGATCTTTTTAATGAATTTTTTAGATTCATGATTGGTTGAATCCTTGGATGTGGAACATGTGGCTTTATGGAGGGCCGAGTGTGTACACCGTGCATCTGAGAAGCACTGGTGTACACAGTAAAGGCATCAGAACAGAAAGAAGCAGTGAGATGTGGTAGAACGAGGCCCTGGGCTCTGAGCCAATCTCTGCCATTTGCAAGCACCTGACCTTGGGCACATCCCTCAACCTTTCTAAAGATGCTTCTTTTAACATAGCAGTTACTTCAAATGGTTGTTATGCCTAATGTACAGTAATCACTTAACAAATGGTGCTGTTAAGATTTTTATTACATCTTAGCATTTGTCATGTGTCAGTGCTTAATAAACTAAAAAAAAAGACCCTCCTTATAAAGGAAAAGGGAAAGAAAGGACTGCACAGTTGTTCTACATGGAGAGAGTGGCCCTGATGGCTCACAAGGCTTAATACACACCAAGTTAGGGGTCTGAGGTTCTACTGACCATCTATTAAATGTGTACCTCTGGGCTCAAAGAGGAGGACTGAAGAAAGATTCAAGGTATAAGCTGAAATTCTGGGCAGATAACACTGTTCATGAAGGCCAGCTCAGTTCTTCCTAGGCTGAGAGACTCCCACCCAGGAGCTGAGTGGCAGTGGGGAAGAAAAACATGCATTGGGCCAAGATCCTGGGCATGAAGCTGAGAAAGACAGGGGTGGAAAAGAGTGAAGATAGTGTTACAGTTTATCAAATGCCACCACCAAAGAGGGTTTCTACTTACCATAGGCATATAGGTTGCTGTGTTTCCTAACTACACAATCCTGATCCTAATTTCCAAGTGATAAGGGACAAAGTCAGGCCCACAACCCAGGCCTTTACTGTCCAAATCCAGGCTTTTGTTGCTGCACCCCAGGAACTTCATCCAGAACTCACCAGTGACCTAGATTCTCTAATGTGCTCAGAGCTTCACATAAAGTGAGAATATTCAAATATAATTCTGGCATCCAGCAAACCAAAACTGGAGTGCTTTTGAGGGAATCATAGGTGACACTTGTGAGGTTTATTTTGAGGCTATGGCATCACAATACAGTCACGATGGCTTTCAAATTACCAAAAAAAAAAAAAAGAAAGAAAAGAAAAGAAAAAAGAAAGAAACCTATTTTTGTAATGTAAAAGATTATTAGGAAAGTCTTGTACTTCATCTTAAAAGATGACACCATTTCCGAGGGAGAGCACATGAGGCTACAAGGTGGGACATCCACTTTCATGGGAGAAGCAGACAGTTGCCAAGAAATCTAAGTGAATGTGTAGTTTGTAATTTCACTTCAAGTGCAGCCAACTTCATTTTAGCTATAAAACCAAAACCTCTTCTTTTCTCTTATCACCCAGTTCAAATTCCATCACTGATCCCATGGGTTTCGTTATTTCAATAAAGTAAGAAATTAAAATTTTCCTCTTCTAACTCATTACCTTTTACTATCACTTAAATTTAAGGCAGGGAGCATGCCACCAAGAAGAAGGCAGCAATTGCGTTACTTTATTTTAAAGTGTTTTCACCAATCTGACCATGTAGAACAAAGAAATTCTTATTTTATTAAATACAATGGTTCCTCATTTTTCTAGCCTCCTTAGAGAAAGCTGTGTTGCGTTGTGATCATTGAAGGTACTTTTCAATAAACTAAAATGATGTTGAAATTCTGAATACTTCCATGGAAATCATTCTAAAATGTTACATACACTTCTCTGACTACTATAAATTAAAACATATATAATGATAAAAAATAGTGATTAAAATTTAGATCTTTCAGTCACATATATGTTTGTGTGAACATATAAAGTATAAGTACATACAGGCGTACTTTATTCCAACCTTTAGGAGTATATATTACTGTACTAGATTACAATAATATGGTGCTCAATAATGATATTGACATAGCATTCTAATATTGTCACCTATAATATCCCTATGCTAAATAATTAGAGGAATAACAAATATAAAGAGTGAAAAGAGTGACTACCTTGAAGGAAGAGCAATATGAAATTCAGTGTTCATATTAGGAACTCAATGGACAGTTTACGATTGAAAATTTTGAGCAGGCTGTAATATGAATATAGGGCTGCTATATCATAAACAACTAAAGAGAGATTCAAAGCACCATGTGAGAAGAGTAGAAAGAACAAATAACCAAATCTAAAGCAAGTGCTAATCCTGTCGTCCCAGCTACTCAGGGGGCTGAGGCAAGAGAATAGCTTGAGCCCAAGAGTTTGAGGTTGCTGTGAGCTATGATGCCACAGTACTCTACTCTGTCTCAAAAAAGAAAAAAAAAGAAAGAAAGAAAGAAAAGAAAGCAAGTGCTAATAACTCAATGCATCAGAAGGACTTTAGCAGGTTGTGGTCCATCAAGAAAGGCTACCTGAAAGAGCTAAACTTGAGCTTTGAAGGAAAGACAAGATTTAAAGGCAGCAATGGGCCGGGCTCGGTGGCTCACGCCTGTAATCCTAGCACTCTGGGAGGCTTAGATGGGTGGATTGCTTGACCTCAGGAGTGTGACACCAACCTGAGCAAGACCAAGACCCCCATCTCTAAAAAATAACCAGCATTGTGGAAGGCGTGAGAACCAAAACCAGGTCATACAAGACAATCATGAAAAAGAACAAAGTTAGATGACTCACTTCTCAATTTCAAAACGTTCACCAAGACAGTAAGATATTGGCATAAGTATACACATATAAATCAACAGAATTGCAAGTTCAGAAGTAAAGTTTAATTATTTACAACGGTGCTAAAAGAGGGCAAAATTCAACAGAAAAACAACCAAATTTTTACATCATAATATCAATTTTTATTAGGTAGGATTTGTGATGATTATCTTGTTGTATAAAAATATGACTATTTTCATGCTAATATTTCAAAACCTACATGTTTTCTTAAAAGATAAACGCAAAAAAGTATTTTTTTAAAGAGTCTCACTATGTTACCCTTGGTAGAGTGCCATGGTGTCACAGCTCACAGCAATCTCAAACTCTTGATCTTAAGCCATTCTCTTGCCTCAGCCTCCCAAGTAGCTGGGAATACAGGCGCCCGCCACAATGCCCAGCTATTTTTTTGTTGCAGTTGTCATTGTTATTTAGCTGGCCTAGGCCAGTTTCAAACCCGCCAGCCACTGTGTATGTGGCTGGCGCCGTCACCACTGTGCTATGGGCGCTGAGAATCAAAAAAGCATTTTCATCAAAATTCTGCTACCTGCTTTTAAAAAGTTATTTTATAATTTGTATCACAGTGGTTGATACACACATGTTTATTTTATAGATTAGTTATAACATACAAAGTTTTCATCGATATGTATAAATTAAAGATTGCGCAGCAGGCACCCACGTGGCCGTGGCCCAAGTGAAACTACAGGACACTGCTCACTGCCTGAAGCCATCAGGTCCCGCCAGTCAGAAACATGCCCTCACTCACCCAGAGGTTTCCATTTTTTGATTCTTGTGCTCATTATCTGCTTGTTTCCTGCTGTAGATTAACCCCCTAATATTCTTTACATTCTCCTGTTTATGACCTTGATATAATATAAATGGAGTCGAACTTCATATACTTTTTTGTGATTTGGACTTATCAGTTAATATTGAGAGAGTTAGCCTCGTGTGCTGCTTGAGCGTATTCATCTTGTTGAATGATGTCGTTTAGCATTCTATTGTATAAATACACGGTTGTTTATAGCATTCTATTGCATAAATACACCACGAGTCATCCACAGTCTTATTGATAAACATTTCTGGCTTTTACTACTACCAACTATGAATATTGTTGTTGTGTGTCTCAATGCAATGCGTAAGGTCTGCAGCTCTGAGAATCACTGCTGGGCCATAAGGCTATGTAGATCTTCAACGTTACTAGGTAATGCCAAGCTCTTTTCCAATCTGCTTGTAAACTTACCCTCCCACAAAAGTGGGTAAGACTCCATTCCCACAGTATCAAGGCTTGGTGCCCCAGACATTTTTATTTTTGCCAATCTTATGTTTTAATGGTATGTCGGTGTGATTTTAATTTGCATTTCTGATTACTAATGAGGCTGAATATATTTTTGTTTACTGCCCATTTGGGTTTCTCCTTTTGTATAGTACTTAATGGTATGTCCCACATTTTTTTCTTTTTTTTTTTCCAACTGTAGTTCTCTATGTATTCTGGATAGTCAATATTGTGTTATGTTTTTTCATATGTCTTCTTCCATTTTACGGCTTGTCTTATCATTACCCTTATGATATCGTTTGATGAACAAATTATTTCACTTCAATGAAGCTGAATATATGAACTTTTCCTTTACAAGTGATTTTATGGCTTAAGTAATTATTTTCTACCCCTGAGGTCATGAAGATACTCTCCAATATTATCTTCAAAGGCCTTTTTTCACATTTAGGTTTTTGCTGAATCTGCAATCTTTTTGACTATGATAAGGTATCGAATTATCCTGTCACCATAACTGAAAAGTCTCTCTTTCACCACAGATTGGCAATTCCTTCTCTTAAGTATGCCAAAATCCATGAATTCCTAAATCCGTTTCTCAAAATCTGTTTCACTGGTCTAGACACTAACACAAACTATTATTTATTATAGTTTGACATTTGGAAGGGCAAGTATGCCTGATTTTTTTTGGTGTTGTGTCTCTTTTTTAGCTCCTTCAATGACCCTGTAAGTTTAAGAATCAGTTTAACTATTTCTAATAAAATGGTTGGGATTTTGATTGCAATTACATTGGATCTGTGGATTAATTTGGGGAAATTACCAGTTTTATAATATCAAGCCCACTAATGTACAGATGCCATTAATATGTCCACTTAAGTAGATCATCTTTAATGTTCCTCAAAAAAGTTTTATAAACTATAGACAGGTCTTGTATAACTTTTGTTACGTTTTTTTTCCTAAGAACTTAATTGTTTTTGAGACTATTGCAAAAGGCATTTTTTTCCAAATTTTGTTTGTATGGAGAAATACAATTTAGTACAAAAATTTACAAATACAATACAATTTAGTACAAAAAAATAACTTCACTATTATTTATTTAAACCCTTTATTGTGGATTCTTATGAATTTTTGTATTTGTACAGTTTTATTGATGCAAAGTTGAAGTTTTAGGGTTTTTCTCAATTTTTATGTCTTCTTTTTATTTTTGCTTTCCAATGGTATTTAGATTTGCACCAAATTATTATAGAGGGACTGACTGAAAGCATCCTTGTCCTGTCACTTTCTGAAATCTCCTTTGCTAACTCCCTAAGTTTAGCAGCCAAACCAAGACCTAGAATTCGGAGCGACAGATAGCTATGACACAACTGTGCCACTCTTCCATAACTACTGCTTTACCCACAATATAACACATTAACTCTCCACTAGATGCCTCTGCTATGATGAAACACTCTAGCCAGTGAGCAAGGTATTGTAAATAAACAGGAATCCTGGCAAGGGTACCTGAAGTCAATTTGCACCGAAGCAGCACCTGGAGTTGCTGCAGTTCCATTTTCAACTTCATGATGTTTCCCTTGGCCAAGAACACACTAAGTCCAAGTTCGAAACATTCAGCAAACAATGGCAAAGGTGAGAAACAAACCAGAAACAAACACCTGATTTTCATAATAAATATGGTGATGCTGTAGTAGCTAGTGGAGCCACTTTCTGTATTGCTATATGGACATATGCAGTGACACAAATTGCAATAGAAAATGGAACCTGTTCTCTGTTGGCAAATGAATAGAGAGATCAGTAATTATCCCAGCTGGTGTAATACTGAATTGTTTCAGAACCAATTCAGAACTGAGGCCAAGTAAAAGCACTGTGTGCCCATTAAAATATGGCATTATTGAAGAAATAAAGTACATTTGAAACCTTCATAAAAAAAAGGAATCCTGTAAATTTCTGTAAGCGGATCCAAGTTAATGCTGTCAAAACTGAATAGGTCATCAAAAATGAAGCCTAGATGAAATCCCAGAGCATGATCATCCCATTATCACTGAGACTTGCTTTCCACAGCCTCACATCTGCCCCACTGGAAGTTAGGCATCCACATACAAAAGGATGAAGTTGGACTTCTGCTTCACACAATATACAAAAAATTAATTCAAAATGGGTTGAAGACAGAAACATAAGAGCTAAAATAATAAAACTCTTAGAAGAAAACATAGGTGTAATATCTTTATAAATTCAAAACAAAAAAAAGAAAAAAATACATAAAGTGGACATCATCATCAAAATTTAAAACTTTTATACTTCAATGAACACCATCAAGAAAGTGTAAGAAGCCTCGGTTGCCTGTAGCTCAAGCAGCTAAGGCGCCAAGCCACATACACCAGAGCTGACAGGTTTGAATCCAGCCCAGGCCTGCCAAACAACAATGACAGCTACAACCAAAAAATAGTCGGGCACCTGTAGTCCCAGCTACTTGGGAGGCTGAGGCAAGAGAATTGCTTAAGCCCAAGATCCAAGAGTTTGAGGTTGCCGTGAGCTGTAATGTCATGGCACTCTACCGAGGGCAACAGCTTGAGGCTCTGTCTCAAAAAAAAAAAAAAAGTGTAAGAAAACTCACTGAATGGGAGGAAATTTTTACAAATTCTGTCACTGATGAAAGACTTGTATCTATCTACAATTTATAAAGAACAATTACAACTTTTTATAATTTAAAAGACAAGTACTCTAAAGATAGGCAAAAAACATGAAAATAGCTATTTCTCCAAAGAAAATACACAAATGGGCAATAAGTGAGTGAAAATACGATCAATATAGCTACTCATCAGAAAGATGCAAATCAAAACTCCAATGTGATACTACTTCACACACCTACTAAGATGAGTATGACGAAAAAGACTGATTACAAGTCTTGGAAAGAATGTGGAGAAACTGAAGCCCTCATACATTGCTGATGGAAAATGGTGAAGCCACTTTGGAAAGCAGCCTGGCAGTCCCTCAAAGAGTTAAATATAGAGTTACCATATGACCTAGAAATTCCACTCCAAGACAAATGAAAACATATGTCTGTACCAAGAGTTGTACACAAATGTTCACAGCAGCCTTCCTCATAATAGTCAAAAACTAGAAACAACCCACATGGCCAACAACCGAAGAACGGATAAATAAAATGTCGTATGTTCTTGCAATGAAATATCATTCTGCAGTTAAATGAAATGAAGTACTAATTGATGCTACAACAGACGAACCAAGAAGCGATTCACAGAGGACCATATATTGTATTATTCCATTTACGGTAAATGTCCAGAATACATAAATCTCTAGAGACATAAAGTAGATTAGCAGTTGGCTAGGGCTGTGAGGAATGGGGAGACCGTGGGTACAGGCTAAGGAGTGAGGGAATTCTTAGGGGGAGAATGAAAATGCTCTGAAATTGACTATGGTTTTGGATGTGTGACTTTGTAAATATATTAAAAAACCATTGAGTTTTACCCTTTTAATGCAGGGTATGTGAATTAGACATCAGAGAAAAAAAACTAGGAAAGGCTTGAGAGGCCTATTCAAGTAGCTGAGTTGTACACGGGTTGCTAGTGCCATTGCTTTTGAAACTAGAAGTGTTTCAAAGCCAGACCCATAGAAGAACACACACACACATTGGAGTCCCAGGTCTGGGATCAGGTACTTCCAAGGCCTGCGGTTTGCTGGACCTCACCCAGCATGGAGCCAGTCACCAGGCTGTCTTTCCTGATTAGAAACAATGGTTAGCTATGAGGTGTTACAGCCTGACTAACATATAAATGTGATTTTCTGCCTGAGCAAATTCTGCTCTAATTAAGTAAAATACTTTTAAATGATTATCAAAACAGGGCTACTACTTGGTTGTCTCAAAACATGGAAATGCCAGGATTTGAATGCCCGAGGGTTTCCCAAAGGGAGCTGAACAGGCTCTAGTTTCCTGAATTCGGGCAGAGAAAGCTTTTTCGACTGTCAATTTCCGCCTTGTTTCGATTTATCTCATGGCCCAGTGGCTACACACTGGTGTATCTGCTACAGCTAAAGTGGAATTTGCAATTCAAGACTATATCGTAGGACAAAGAAGTAAACAAACGCAGTGCCTTTACTAAGAACCATTGATTTGAACTCTTTTTTAAAAAACAAGTACAACTGGAGTTAAGGCAAATTGTTTTCTAACTATATTTATGAAAATAGAATGCTTTCCAGAGGCCAAGGAAGGTAGAGGGAAGGGGCACTGTTGCGAAAATCATTCCTCAAGCCATAACAAATTGAAAGCCGTGGTTTAATATATAACCCAGATGGTCAGTTTCGTAATGATTTTACGTTTATGGTATCTTATTTTTTTCTAGGGCATTAGATTTCACTTGGAAATAGTTCTTATCCTGGTTTCCCTCCAGCTGTTTTTCAGAGGCAAAAATGTATATTACTTCATCCTGTGGTTTAATCTTGGTATATAGAGCATTACATCAGCAGCAATGATTTCTTATAATCACCTCTGCCCTGTAGCAAGGTCTGTAGGGCGGTAGTATTTCATGCATCATAATTTCACCACCGCCAAGAATGGTCATCACTTAAAGTGCTACAGTGGTGGGACTAACTGAGGACATCAGATACTCCCACCCATCCCACCCAAACTCCATTCTTCACTGTATATTTTAAAACATGATAGTGTGAACATACTCACATTTGCGCCACCATTTGCCATCCTGAAATCCTGAAAAGCTTCAAATATCATTTTGAGCCTTATGATAAGTGAATTTTATTCTCTTCTTTCTAATTCTTGTGAAAACTGGTTGCTATGGATCTAGACTGTCACCAATAGTTCGGGAATTTCAGTTGGGAAAAAACTGTAGATCCAAACAAATACGAAGATTTTATTTTAGTAAAATGCTTTCAACTATGTAGCTGGAACAAATAATCTGAGAACCAACTCTTGTTCACCAGTTTTATGTGGCCAACATGAGCTATCAAAGAATGTAACCTCGCGGAGAATGATCACCAAAGAGGAAAAAAAAAGAAAAGGAGGGGACAAGGAGCCTAGATTGGGGCTCCATTACCTTTTCTCAGCAGGCAAAGGACAAGGCAACTTAAACACACTCTTTCAAAGAGCATGAATTTCTTTAAGTCACTTCAGAAGAACATCCTAACAATGATCAACATTATGGAGAATTTGGATTTTGTTAGTGCCGCGCAAATCCCATTGGTGAAATTACAACTGTGTTAGAGTGAAGACTAGGCATTTTATGCATATCAAACGTAAAGCAGGGAAGTAAAACTTGCAGAGTCAAGTGCAAGTCAGTTCCCGAGCAGGAAGCAAAATCCTGGCCTGTATTCCTTTGTTCCAAGGCCTAGCCCACACCGGGATGGTTTTATGTTTCTAGAAGTGGTTCTTTGAGTTTGATCCATTTGCCTCTATAAGTACAAGGCTCCTGATAAACAGGAAAATACTTGTAGGAATCCTGTGGCATGACATATATGAAAGTCTTCGAGGGGAAATATTTGTCAGTATTTTACCTGATCTTAGTCTCATAGGCACAAAAAAAAGATTATTCCTAACTCATCTCGGGTCCACTGTTCCAGGCCCACTAACTATCCTGATCTATTCCCGCTCCTACCAAAAACTCAGCAGACAGACAAGCTTTAAGGGAAGTTTCCTAGCGTGAGCTTCTGGTGCAAACTCTTGAGATAGATACACAAACAAAGTAATACTTGTTCACTGGAAGTTCCAGACTGCAATGGGCCTGCCGAAGAATTATCTCTAAAAAAAGGGCTCAAGTTAAGGATCTCAGCATCAGTCCCTAGGGCAGATCAACCTCAGGGTCTTTGCAACTGCAATTCTCTCAGCCTGGACTTCCTCCAGCTTTTCCATGCCTAGTTCCTTCCCATGGCCCCTTGGATTTCAGTACAAATATAAGCTCCTCAGAGCATCCTTTCATGAACATCTCTTAAGGAATTCTCTCCTCCTCCCACCGAAAACACTCTATCACATACTTACTGACTAACCATCTTAACTTAGACAAAACATGATTTTCTTTGCTTCAATAAGAAGAGCGAACTTTTATGTTTACACCCCATTCTGCTCTCCCAAAGGAAGAAAAAGATTAAGGTACCATCACGATGCTTATGTTGACTTCCTTCCTTGACAGTGTGCTCTTTGTATAATATCACTAACAACCCACATATAAATGCTTAAATTGACCAGAGAGTTAGGAATCCTTTGACAATTACCACCCTCATAATCTACCCTGGAGCAGAGCAAAGCAAAGAGGGGCCCTCATCTGACAAGCACCAAATTCTTTAAATCCTGGCTCTGAAGCCTGTCTGAGGGCAGAACTGAGGGAAATCACAGCCTATAAAATTTCAACCTAACCACCAAATGTTACTTAGAATCCTCAACTTGTTTGCAGGGTCGTTTACTTACAATCACACGTTTGGCTTTTTTCCCCTTTAACTAAGTGGAATTAACATCATAGAGTTCGCCAACTTTGTAGATGGAAACTTCCACGAGAGGGAAACTCAGAGGGATGATAGGACCATTTGCCGGGCAGCCAAATCAACAACACTGTGACCCTAAACTGAAGGGCACAAAGCCAGAACCAAGAAGGTTCAATATCTTGATGTCACTAAATCATTGCCTTCTGAACCTCAGTGGTCATCTGCAGGCCCGCCGAGCTGAGCTTGCACTCTCCAATGCAGAGCTGGCTCCAACGCCACTCACAAAAAACCCCAAATAAATGGGCAGGGGTTTTGCACTGTCCTTATGCATTCTTTTAAGTATTAACATTTATAAACATTTCTGTGCCAGAGGAAAAATAATCAACCATTTAGAAATTTAGAAAAGTGGCATTGTCTTATTAATTTTTTAAAAGGAAAGATGTATTTTAAAAGGAAAAACTGCAGCATACCAAAAAGCAGCCAAGTGAAATTAAGTCCTTGAGGCTCTCTTGTAACCAGCCTGATCTGGAGACGGATTATCCAAAGCAACAGCTAATCCCCACATTAGCCATTGGATCAGTGTCAGACTTGCCCCTTGGGGCCAACCTCAGCTCCTTTTTTGGATCTGGCATTCTCACTAGCAGTGCAGAAAGCAGTGCCATTGGCCATTAGCCCATTGTTGAACCTTAGCTGTCTCCGTTACTAAAAACACCCAAGGCTCAGTATAAGGCTGAGTATAAGGCTGATCTCAGGTTATAGCAACAACTTGGGTTGAAACTGCCCAATGAATTGAGGTTTCTCAGACATCAGTGACTCAACCTCCCAGATGTATATGAGCTGCATTCTGCAGTGAAATGAAGTGCCTGCAAGCTTCTAGTTACTATTTCTTCAAGACCTATCTCTACATTTAGGTTTTGCTTTGATGTATAACATGGAATACATCAGAAACCACGGATAGTCATCTCAATTTTGCTATGGTCTGCATGATCTAAAGCCAATTATTTACCCTTCGTAAGTATCAGTTTTCTCATCCACAGAACAGAAATGATAGTATTAATAATAATTATAAAAACTTTATTGATAATGATGATATACTCCTTACCCCACTTCTCAAGTGTGGTAAAGATGTATGGAAAGGCTGGATGTAAAACTGCTCTGTAAAAAGCAAAGGGCTATAGTAACATAAAATGTCCTTTTGGCCTTTCGGCCAGGTGCAGTGGCTCATGCTTGTAACCCCAGGATATCGGGAGCCTGAGGGAGAAAGATTGTTTGAGGCCAGGAATTCAAGACCAGCTTGAGCAACATAATGAGAGGCCCCTCTCTACAAAAAGTATAAAAATTAGCTGGGCATGGTGGTGCATGCCTGTAGTCCCAGCTACTTTGGGAGCCTGAGACAGAAGGATCTCTTGAGCCCAGGAGTCTGAGGTTGCTGTGAGATACAATTGCACTACCAGGTTACAGAACAAGACCCTGTGTTTGTTTGTTTTTTTTAAGTCCTTTTGTTGGTAACTTTTAATAAGCTGTGTTTACGATTCCTTCATTCAAACTATGTAACGACACAGGAAAATTGTGCTGGAGATGTAATATAGCTGCAGACGAGAAGCCCTATGACACTGTGAGGAGACCTGGCATAGTGGCCATGAGGCCAGAGACATGTATGACCTGTCCTTTCTGGACCTCTGCAGAAGAAACAGGCTAGATTAGGTCAGTTTTCCAACCCTGTAGGAGCACACATCTTCTGTCACATGAAACCATAGGCATGAGCCCAACAACTAAAACAGTAATGAAACAATGTGTTTCTAATTGTGTGAAATGCCACTCTTTAGTAGAAAACATGACATTTTCTTAATTTAATGATGGACTGTTTTTATTCATAGTTTGCATCAAAAATAAGGATGTGGGGTGGCGCCTGTGGCTCAAAGGAGTAGGGCGCCGGCCCCATATGCCGGAGGTGGCGGGTTGAAACCCAGCCTCGGCCAAAACCTGCAAAAAATAAATAAATAAAATAAGGATGGGTCTTAGAATGATTATGTACATTCTTTTAATATCCCTGAAGTGCTGATGCTAAATTGATGGTACAAACTATAACTGACATCATGTTAACATCAAGGACATACAGTTCTTTGGCATTTCCTTCTTTTCCCCGACCTTGATGTCCATTCTCCAAATAATTGGGATCTGGGGAACACAGTTTAAAAACTACTGTACTAGAAAGATTCTAAGGGACATTGTAAATTTGACATTCTATGGCTTAAATACTACAAGTGACTATTAGAAATAAATAGTGGCAAGGTTCTATCCAAGTATATTCAATAAGTGACCAGGTCAAAAGAAGTTTCTTTTTTAAGGCCATTCTCAAGGAATCATTTTCAAAAGGTTAGAGTCACCTATATATGTTTCAAAATACTGTGTATCCTTCCAAGGTGACTTGTCCAAAGTCACTCTTCTCATTTTGAGGTCTCGCTGATGAAATGGAGGCATATGACCTCTACAGGAAAGAGCATTTGTTTCAGCTTCAAGATGAGAAAAGCTTCGGGAAATCTGTGGCCTGCCTGGCCATAGGCAAATGGGGAAGGTAGAGCCCAGTTTGCTGCAGTGTGGCTGATACCCATGACCTCTTCAATGCAAGTCCAGGAGGCTAGAGAAAGCAGGAATTGTCCTTCTCATTTTCGAAATGAGGAAATTGAAGGCCTGATGAGCGAAATAAATTGCCCAAAGTCTCTTAGCTAATACATGGCAAAGCTAGGATTTAAACTGCTTCATTAAGGATCAGAGTCCACACCATTTCCTATTTCACCTGCCTGCCACAGAACTTACAGCATGGAGCCTTCAAGCAACCTTACCTCTGTTTAAGATCAGGTTCATTTGGACAGAGAAGCTTCCTTTAGTGGCAAAAAACTACAGGCGTGCACCACCATGCCACGTACCACTCTCTCTCTCTCTGCCATGTGTGGAAGGCTTAATTCCTTAGGCCTGATTTTCCCTTTGAAATATCAGGATCTCGATCAAAACAGCATGGTACTGGCACAAAAACAGAGAGGTAGACGTTTGGAACAGAATAGAGAACCAAGAGATGAATCCAGCTACTTACCGTTACTTGATCTCTGACAAGCCAATTAAAAACATTCAGTGGGGAAAAGACTCCCTATTTAACAAATGGTGCTGGGTGAACTGGCTGGCAACCTGTAGAAGACTGAAACTGGACCCACACCTCTCACTATTAACTAAGGTAGACTCTCACTTGATTAAAGATTTAAACTTAAGACATGAAACTATCAAAATATTAGAAGGAAGTGAAGGGGAAACTCTTGAAGGAATTGGCTTGGGTGAATATTTTATGAGGAGGATTCTCCAGGCAATTGAAGCAGTATTAAAAATACACTACTGGGACCTGATCAAACTAAAAAGCTTACGTACAGCCAAGAACATAGTAAGTATAGCAAGCAGACAGCCCTCAGAATGGGAAAAAATATTTGCAAGTTATGCCTCCAACAAAGGTTTAATAACCAAAATACACAGAGAACTCCAACGTATTAGCAAGAAAAGAACAAGTGATC
>CAUYRH010105684.1:0-46153 GCA_963574655.1 Perodicticus potto | reverse complement strand
CAACCAAAAAATGGCCGGGCGTTGTGGTGGGCGCCTGTAGTCCCAGCTACTTGGGAGGCGGAGGCAAGAGACTTGCTTGAGTCCAGGAATTGGAGGTTGCTGTGAGCTGTGATGCCACAGCACTCTA
The DNA here is from genome assembly GCA_963574655.1 of Perodicticus potto. Classification (NCBI taxonomy): domain Eukaryota; kingdom Metazoa; phylum Chordata; class Mammalia; order Primates; family Lorisidae; genus Perodicticus; species Perodicticus potto. Next base: position 46,026 of record CAUYRH010105684.1, on the reverse strand, counting down.
TCCAGGGTGACAGCTTGAGGCTCTGTCTCAAAAAACAAAAAAAAATACACTTTCTACAAACATTTATGTACTAATCTTTGCACATGTTGTCATTTATCTTGGGTGAGCAAAAGTGTAATTTCTGGGATGCATAGTAAATGTTTGTTTTCTCTTTATTTTATAACAAACTAACAATTTTCCAAAATGGTTGACCATTTGAGTTCCCACCAGCAATGTAGGCAAATTTCAATTGGTCTAGAATCCAGGGTGTCCACCATCTTTTCTTTTCTGCTGCACACTGAAGGAATAAGAATTGTCTTGGGCAATATATTAAATATGCAAACACTAGTGAAAGCCGAGGAGCAAAAGACAAGGTCTGCACATAGTTTTTGCAATATCTGATGTCACAGACCAAACAGTCCCCAAATAATCTGCATGCGGCCCCCAGGCCACAGGTTGGACACCCTGGTACTTGGTATTAGCAATCTTTTCGATTTTAACTGTTCTAATGTGCAAGTGGTAGAATCCTGTTGTGGTTTTAATTTACATTTCCTGATAATTAGTGACACTGTTTCCTTCTGTGTACCTAACGCTCATTTGCATATCTTCTTTTGTCTGTTCAAATCTTTTTGCCCATTTTTTGGACTGGGTTGTTTGTTTTATTGAGCTGTAAGACTTCTTTATGTATTCTTGGCGTAATCTTGTGTGCATGCAGAGGGAGGGCAGGGTGTAGAACATTTTCTTCCACTCCATAGCTTGATTTTTCATTTTCTTAATGGCATCTGTATTTGTTTCCTACCGATGTTATGACAAATCATCACTAATTTAGTGACTAAAATCAACACAAATTTATGACTTATAAACTGACTGTAAGATAGATTTATAACTATCTTACAGTTCTGGAGGTCAGAAGCCAATTTCACTGGGCTAAAATCAAGATGATGGCAGGACAGTGTTCTTTCTGGAGGCCCTAGGGGAAATGTATTTCCTTGCCTTTTCCTGCTTCTAGTGGCTTTCTGGTTGCTTGGCTGGTGGCCCCACATCACTCCAAGTCTGCTTCTGTCATCACGTCTCCTACTCTGACCCTGACCTTCCTGCCTCCCCCTTAAAAGGATGCTTATAATTAATACTTTGAGGCCACTTGGATAATTCAGGAAAATGTCCCTATCTTAGGATCCTTAATTTAATCACATCTGCAAAGTCTCTGTTGCCATGTAAGGTAATATAATCATTGGTTCCAGGATTAGGACGTGGACATCTCTGGGAAGGCCATTATTCAATCTGCTACAGTGTCTTGCACTAAACAAAAGTTTAGATCTTTACTAGTGAGGGTTCTGCAGAGAAAGAGAACCAATAAGACATAGATCGATATAGAGATAGAGCTACACATATATAGACACATAGATATACTAAACGGAAACGGGTTTATTATAGGGAATTGGCTCATATGATTATAGAAGCCGACAAGTCCCAAGATCTGCAGGGTGAGTTGACAAGCTAGAGCCCCAGGACAACTGACAGCGCGGTTCCAGCCAAGTGTAGAAGCCTGACAATGAGAGCCAATGATATAGCTCTAGTCTGAAGCCGGTAGGCTCAAGACCCTGGAAGAGGCACTTTTCGCTCAAATCCAAAAGCTGATGTGCTAGCTCAAAGACCATTAGATATGCTCTGACTCAAGGAGGTGTCAGCTTTTTTGTCTTATTCAGGCCTTGGGTGGACTGATTATATGAGGTCCACCCATAGTAAGAAGCACAATCAGATTTAGTTCAGTCTGCCAAGTGAAATGTTAATTTTATCTACAAACATGCTCACAGAAATGCACAGAATAATGATTCACAAATCCATGGACACCCATCACCCAGTCAAAGTGAGACATATTAACCTCCACAAGGTCTATGATCCATTTTGAGTTAATTTCTATGTATGATGTGAGGTAAGAAGAATTGAATGGTTGGATAATCAACCGTTCCCAGGACCATTTGTTAAAAATACCATCCTTTCCTCTTTGAAAACCTGGCCCCCTTTGTAGAATATCACCTGACCATCTATGTCTATGGGTCTACATTTGAACCCTCCATTCTATTCCTTTCACCTATATGTCTATTCTCACACCAATACTTCATTGGCGTATCTTTACAGGAAGTCTTGAAATTGAGTAATACAAACTCCCCAACTTTGTTCTTTTTCTAAATTGTTTTGGCTATTATACATTCTAGAATATGTTTGTCAATTTCTATTTCTAAGAAGCCTACTGGTATTTTTTCTGGGATTGCAATAAATCTATGGATAAATTTGGGTAAAATTGGTATCTTTTATTTTTTAATTAAAAACTTGTTCCTAATTTTGTATTGTGCTAAAATATACATAAAGTTTACCATCTTAACTATTTTTAAGTGTGCACTTGAGTCGTGTTAAATACATTTGCAGTATTGTACAACCATTACCATCATCCATCTTCATAATTCTTTTCATCTCATAAAACTGAAACTCTATACCCATTAAGCAATAAATTCTCATTTCCCTCTCCCCAAGGTCCTGGAAACCATCATTCTATTTTCTGTCTCAATGAGTTTGACTACTTTCAGTACCTCATGTAAGCTGAATAATACAGTATTTGTCTTTTTGTGACTGACTTATTTCGGTTAACATAATGTCCTTGAGGTTCATGCATGTAGCATATGTCAGAATTTCTTTCCTCTTGAAGGCTGAATAATATTCCAGGTATGTGTACACTACATTTTGCTTATCCCTTCATCCATCAGTGGACACTTGAGTTACTTCCCCATCTTGGCCTTTGTGAAAAATGCTATGTACACGGGTGCACAAATCTCCTGGAGAGCCCCCTTTCAATTCTTTGGGTACATTCCCAGAAGTGGAAATGCTGAATCAGATGATAATTCTATTTTAATTTTTTTTGAGGACTGAGGACTGTTCCATGCTGTTTTCCACAGCAACTGCCCCATTTTAAGTTCTCACCGACAGTGGACAATGTCCCATGTCCTACATCCTCACTAACATTTCTTTTTTTAATAGTAGCCATCGTAATGGATGCGAGGTGGCACCTCATTATTGTTTTGATTTGCATTCCCCTAACGACGAGTGACGCTGAACATCCTTTCCTGTGACCCTTTGTAAATCTTCTTTGGAGAAATGTGTATTCAGGTCCTTTGCCCATTTTTTAACTGAAGGGTTTTTTTGTTGTAATAAAGTTGTAGTTCTCTATGAATTATTCTGGATATTAATCCTTTATCACATATATAATTGGCATATATTTTCAATTTGGGATCTTTTCTGGAATAAGATTCTAACTATTCATAATCAGAGGTTCCTCATTATCTATGATATTCATAATAAATGATAATAAAAAGAAAAGTCGCTGTAACTTATTAAATCTTGCCTTGTGCAGACACTCTACATACATTACTTTACTTACCAATCCCAGTAACTCTGTGAGAGAGGTACTATTATGCTCATTCAAAAATCTACAGATGAGGACTCTGACACTCTGAGGTTACAGTTAGCAAGTGGGCAAACTAGGATTTGAACTGAGGGTTTTCAGACTCCAAAACTCACTGCTTATCTTCCAAAACACTCTGGCTAGTTTACGTTATGCTCCCCTCTCCCTACCTCCTCCTGTCCCGATCTCGACTTCCACCTCTCTGACTTCCTAGTGAGCATTTACTGGGCACCTACTGTGTGCCTGGTGCCGGGCTGGGCCACTGAAGCACAGCATCTCATCTAGTCCCTGGAGAGACAGAGAGACATACACATCCATGTGCACTCACACACTCGCACACACCTGCCTCCCCCGGCAGCCCCAGGCCCAGGGTCAGGTCGGCAGCAGGGGGAGAGTAAGCACCTAGGCGTGCCCACCCACGCCCAGCCCCCGGCCTCTGAGCCTTCAGGGACTTCTCTCTCAGCTCACCTGTCTGGTTGCTCGTTGGAGAAGAGGTTGCAGATTTCCATCTTCGGGTGAGTGCTTTGATCCTTTTCTTTGACTTTTGATAAACAAGCAAACTTGGACAAAGCAAATGAGATGAATGGCAGAGGACCCATCTCTAACTATGGGAAACCAGCGCTGCTATTTTTAGGTAACCCATTTGCTCTGCGGTCTCCCCCCTCTGTGGATAGATTTCTTCTGCTCACACAGGACTAGCTCCGAGGCAGCAGGTTTTCAGGGACACTCTTTCATTCCCAGATATTCTGGTGTATCTCTTCTCCCATCCCTTGGCATCCCCACCGCCAAGACCTCGACCTTGGGTCCACCTTTCAAAGTCTGCACAGCAGCAGCGCCTTAATTCTGATCTCTCATCGGGAGCTGTAGGACACCTGTGTGAAGTCTCTGCTCGTTTAATATTCAGAGGGAACCTGGATACATGCAGGGGAATGGCATCTTGGGGGCACTGCCATCTTTCCACCACACTTAGCATGGAATACTTAGATACCCAACTCCTTCTATGGGGTGTCTAGTACGAGCGTTAAAAATTAGGGAAACATTTAGAGGCGGGCTGGAGAAGAACCATAAAGAGTCTTTCAGGAATTTACTCCTCCACTCAGCACACCTGCACGGGACACTCACTCCTTGGTCCTGGAACAATAAAGGTGCACAGGACACAGTTTTTAGTCTCAGGAACTCAATGGCTGGTACACAGGCTACTCTACCAGAAAAAAGAGAACTTAGAAAACTTACCGCCATGGAGGAATGGAACTCACCAGGAGGGAGGCTCGCCCAGACAGCAGTGGGGCCCAGTGCTACTTACAAGGAAAGGGCGATGGGAGGAGATGGGCCGCCGGGAGAGGGGATGGCCAAGAGCCACTTTGCACAGCGGCTGATCCGCCTGCCTGGTCTCCTGTGGAAACAGCACACGAGGGAACAGGCCAGTGCCCCACAGGCACGATGTAGACGGCTTGGGGGTGCTGCCAGTGGAGGGAGTTGTACGACTCTCCTTTGTGGGGGTCTTATAAATAAAATGGATGCTTGTCAGTTTGACATGCTTCAAATGTCGTTCTGGCTAAGGACAAGGAACTAGATGATGGCCTCTCAGGGTCCCTTCCAGATCCCAAAGTCTCTGACCTTGGAGAAAACGGTGGTGCCCCTCTTACAATACAGCTAAGGCTCCTGTAAGTGACAGACATACTGAAGAATTAGGAAACAGGCAAAGGGACAAGAAGGAAGAGAGCGTGGGCTTTCGAGTGTGCTTATCCACGGAGTAGCGAGGAAGGGGAGCAGGGCTGCAGTCAGGCAGACCGTGGTTCAAACCTCAGTGTTACCACTTCTTACTTGCTGTGTGACTGTAGGCAACTTATTAAACTTCTCTGAGCCCCCACTTCCTGATCAAAAAAGGGATAAAGAGCTGTCCCCACAGTCATGAGAATAAATGAGGCAAATGTGCATTAAACTCCTAAGCTCCTGTCTCATAACTGTCGAGAGACCGGATGAATGAAGCTTCTAGAAAGACAGAGCCCGGCAGATGGTAAACACTCAGTAAACACTCACCACCATCATTAGCACCCTCCAAATTCCTACGCCATCAGCGCTGGGCCCACCCAGGGCTCCCCAGTGACTGTTTGCACCGGCCATGTTTTCAGATCCATAGGAAAAAAAAATACAGCCACAAATGCAGGTCTTGGCCACAGGCCGTCCCCTAACCAGCACATCTTTCTCCTTTGTTATCCCCTGATGAGTTCAGTTTTACTTCCCAATTCTGGCCAACAATTTTCTAAAAGGATCCTGGTCTGTTCCTCTCTCCCTGTCTCTTTTCTGCTCCCCTCCTCCCCCTGTTATTTTGGCCCAGGAACATGTCCCCAGCATGTCAACAGCAGTGGGAAGTAACCTAATTAGTAGTTATTTGATAGACTGCCCACCCTCGTGTCCCACTGGCAATCCAGCAGCCTTGTTCTGCAGACAGGAAAATATTTCCTTGCTAATTAATCTGAGCACGGGGATTTGAGTTTGGACCAAGGTAGGGAAATCCATCTCCAGGAGTCTTGCTCAATTGCATCTGTTTCTCCCGCAATCATTTCTTCCCCCCAGACTCCCCCACTCCAACCCACCCCTCTCCGATCTCATCTTCCACCCCTATTAAGGCTGCTTACCCTGACGGCTCTGCACACGCCCCCACGGCCCTGCTTCTGAAGAGATGCTCTCTGGTGACTCTCCTCGGGTGGGCGACCCTGCAGCCCAGGTGCGGCCTGAGCATAGTTCACGCTCTTCAGCTTGCGGTGCTCTGCTCCCAGGCCCCATCAGAAAGGCACACACTTCACCACCGTGCCCCCTGCCCCCGCACGCCACACTCCCAAACAAATACAGATATCTCACTGTCGTTTTTAAATAAGGTTCAGCTTCTGTCCCTGGGCCCTGCCCTGGTCCTCTGTAGAATCATCTATTTGCATCCAAAGAGGCTTCTTAGAAAGGGGGCAGCCATACACAGGATTGCACATGAGTTCCTTCCTTGTGGTGGCTCCCTGGATCCCACTGATGTCTCCAAAACACACACTGGACACAGGCAGTTGGAATAGGGACTTGGGTGTTGATGGGAGTCCGAGAAGGTAAAGAGGGCTATTATCCATGAGAAGGGAGTGATGATCGCATTGCTGTTGGCTGAGCTCGGGATCAATGGAAAGAAAGCTATCTTTGCCTAATATTAATCTCTGAAGATCTCACGGAGAGCGGAGATCAGCTGTGATACGGTAGGTGATCTATTGTTCTTCTTTGCTCTGGTGTGCTCTCCCACACCCGCTCCCTGCAGCCTCAGTGGCACAGCCAGTCACAGGACTCATGCCAGGCCAATCACATACTCTCCCCTTGGGTGATGAGTCTTGATCCAGGTGCCCCAGGGCTGACAGCCCCAAGCATACCCAGATCTCTAGCTGCCCTCGGCCCTTTCTGGGAGCCCCTCCATTCTTCCCAGTCATTCCAACTTTGCTGAGGTTAGCTCAATCAGTTTCTGTTTGCAACCAGCCCACCGCACATCAGGGGATGAGATACCTTGGACGGCCCTTCCCTTATATGTCCCAAAGACCAGGTTTGTTGGAATATATATATTTTTTTAATCCAGGATTTGAGCACTTTTTAAATAAAATTGCCATGTGAGTGGCTGACGGCTAATGTTCTTTCCTTATTAGGTCCCTGAGTCTCTACTTTTCCTTGGGAACAACCTCCAACACAAGAAGGGCTCTTTCTCTCTGGCTCCACCCTCCTGTCCCCTTGTAATGCCCCCAGTCTGAACCAGTCATTCCAGAGAGGCAGACCAGGCCTTGGCCAGACAGTGATGCCCCAATCCATCCAGATTTGAAAGGACAGCTGGGCCTGGGCCCTGTGGGAGATGTAGGTCCTTCGGGATGAGGTTACTCCCCAGCGAGAGGTGCAGGGAGGCCATCTGCTTCGTTTATTAGCCCACTCAAGTAGGCACACGCACATCTCCCCAAAATACATCAATGGGAAGGAAAACACAGTCTACAGCCTGTTTAAAACTGGAATACCGTATTTTCTCAAGCATCAAGCCAAGATGGTGCTTTCTGTATTTGTATGTAGCTTTTGTCTCCTTTCCTCCCCCATCTGGGTGCTACCTAGATAATAAACATGCCGCCCTGGCCTATATATTGGTTTCCTGTGCTACTCAATGACGGGCTCTGGACTTTACTAAAATCTACAAGTTCTGCCGTCTCTCTCTGAGAGAGTTGGCCAATTGTTCCTAAGTTCAAGGAAGTCATTTATTAAAAGAGAGGGAAAATGTCCTAATGACAAATTTATGTTGTCCCTATTTCCTGGAGAGTGCGAGCAGAATTCCTCTATTTAAAGAACACACTAATAAATCCAGATGGGTTCACTGTGTTCCCAGTGCTAGTGAAGAAGCAGCCAGATTATGATCCTGTGATAGACAGAGTCCTGCCAGGCCCTGAGGCAGGACCACGATACATACCAGGTGTGGCTTCCTTGCCTTGGAAGCATTTCTTGAGGACACTATCAGTGATTAATACCATCTGTTCTGGACCCAAGAGTCCCCTGATGATGCCACATTTCTTACAAAAGGAGAGCTCTTTCCCCTCCCACCAGCTACCTAAAGAGTAAAGCTCCTCCAGACCAAAGAACATGTATCTCTCACGGTTCTCTAGGACAGAGCTAAGTTAATCCCGAAGGAGAAGAGACATTTTTCCAGATGGCATTTGCAAATCTTTCTTCCCCAAGACACTACTTTCTTTAATCTCAGCCTGAATCTGTCAGGTGACAACGTGAGAAAGCCATCCGAGCTCACTTGCCCATCCCAGATATGACTTAGGAACCTGCATGGCTCCATCCCAAAGGGCTCCTTATCTGCCACCAAGAAAAGTAGCCAAGAGCTCTAGAGTCCAACTGTCTTGGTCCAAGTCCTGGCTGGACTGCCACTTGTCATATAGGTCATCTATTGCTGCCTAACAAATGATCCCAAATTCATCAGCTTAAGAAAGCACATGGCTGTTATCTCACAGTTTGTATGGGTCCGGAATCTGGGACTGGCTTAGCCGGGCACTCCGGTTCCGGCCCCCCCACCCCAACCAGGCTACAGTCAAGTTGTCGACCAGGACTGTGGTCATCTCGGACTTCCAAACACGTGGTTGTTGGCAGGACTCATTTCCTTGTGGGCTGTGGAGGAGATGCTGCCCTCAGGTCCCCAGGGGCTTCTCCAGAGCACAGCTCACAACACGGCAGTGTCCTTCCTCAGAGTAAACAACCTAAGAAGAGTGAAGGAGAGAAATCACGAGCAAGACAAACGTCACCGTCTTTTGTGAACTCATCTCTGAAGTGACATTCCTTCACTTTGGTCTAGTCTATTCATTAGAAGCAAGTCATTAGGCCTCAGTTTCCCCATCTGTAAAACAGGGATGTTAATATTATAATTAATAGCACTTAGCCCCTCCAGATATTATGTGTATTAAATATATGAATGTAAAGAACTTAGACCCCACCTAGGTAGAGTATGTGTTCAATACACGTTAGCAATTACGAGGCTTAGAGGACAGCAGAAATAACAAAGATGGTTTTAATACCCTAGCACATACTCATTAAAACAAGTCCCTGCCTGTTTAGCTGCTGTAGATGACAGACCAGTACCACAGAGGAGGAGGGGAGTGACTCAAGTCACATTTGATTTCAGCCATTATAGGAGGTGCTCAAACATGACTTGTATTCATCTTTTGTTATTGGAATACATTGAGTATTACAATTTTAATACCCTTTATTCCTTTCTTAGACTGTATACATTTTTTGGCACCCTCTGCATTTCTATGTATTAGGAATGGTGCAAGAAATCCTACATGCATTATCTCACTTAAATCCATACAAAATTCCTGTAAAGTAGGCACCACTGCTACCCCCAATTTACAGATTGTACACACACCAACACAGAGAATTGTAAATAGGGATTTACTGATTGCAAATTGAAGCTCAGAGAGGTTACGAAACTTGCCTCACACAGCTTTGAAGTAGCAGACTGGGGAGTCAGACGAAGGTCTGGGAGATTGTGAGAGCCCAATCTTGCCTGCGCTGGGCTGAGGCAGGACCTGGCTGGCAGCAGAGAGCAGAGCACACTCAGCACCTCCATTCATTCCTGCTTTGACTCCCACTCTCCAGCCTGCTCTCGGTGACAGGCAGGTTCTCCGGCCTCCCCACATCTGCACGTGCTGGTGCCTTGCCTCCCCTGCCCCACCCTGCAACCCGAATATGGGCCTTACCATGGTCTCGGTTCCAGACCACGTGACTCACCCAGCCCACTCCTCACACCACTCTGTCTGCTATGGACTGAACGTTTGTGTTGCCCCAGCTGGTGTATGTTGAGACTTGTCCCCGGTGTGATAGTTCAGAGATGGTGTCTTCGGTAGGTAATTAAGTCATGAGGGTGGACCCCTCACAATGCGATTGAGACACAAGTGAGCTTCCTTCTCGTTCTCTCTCTCTTTCTCGCTCTCTCTCTCTGCCATATGAGAACCCAACAAAAAGGTAGAAATCTGTGAACTAGACGAGGGTCGTCACTAGAATCCACCCGCGCTGGCCCCCTGCTCTCTGACTTCTAGTCTCCAGAACTGTGAGAAAGAAACGTCTGTGTTCACACTCCCGGCTCCACAGTACTGGCCTCGGCAGTCCGAGCTGCCAGAGATGGTGTCTTAATAGCAATCCCAACACCACCATGCGAATCCTCCCCTGCCCCTTTAGATTCCTTACAGTTGCCACACTCTGACACCACGTGCTTTCCAAAGTCACCTTTCTTCATATTCATCTGTCTTGAGCTCATGAGCTGGCCTCGCTGACCCTAATTCTTATGACACCACTAAGATCTTCCCTGCCACCTACCACGACTTCCAGATCCCATATCATACACTCCCAGCCCACCCCAAAGGGCTGTCCACTGCCCTGACAAGCAGCCCCCCTGGAGAAGAGAGGATTTTCTCTGCCCCATCATCGGGACGGAAGACGAGGCCAGAGGCCCCGAGGGGGGACAAGAGAAAGATGGAGACTGAGGCGTAGACACAACGGGAGACAGTGTGCTCCAGGGGGGCTATAAATTCCCTTCTAATTCCAAATAATTCCGATTACACGGATGAGTAGTTTTCAATCAGGAAGATAATCTCAGAGATAGATGGCAGGATAATTGTTCGTAGCGCTGGCGTAAATATTGTGTCGTTTCTATTAATCTCCGCGAATCGGCTGTCAGAGGTGTCACTCATTCATCACAACAAATTAAAAATAAAATTTTAAGAGAGAAAGGCACGGCTGGGGGTGGAGTGGGAGAGGCTGGGGTTGCTTCGGGAACTGTGAATAAGAGGGGGAGGTGTTGCCTGCAAGCTGTTACCAGAAATAAATCTGGCTTACCGATTTAATATATTTATTTATGAAAGCGAATGGAAACGAGGGCTGTAGATCTCTATTAACTTCCCTGTACGAGTGCACACAGGCAGTGATGTGGAGTACAGCACTGAGGCAAAAGGCGTGAGCTGTCGCTAAGGCAAAACGTCTTCAAGCCCATCTGAACTGCAGCATGCCCCTCCCAGGGCAGGTCACCTGTGCTAAGCGCCCCCAGGCCCTCCAGCCACTGAGGGATGGTGGGAAGACCAGAGCAATATGGGAGGAGTAACTGGACTCACACTGGTGTTCCTGAAACTGGCTGGTGGCCTTGAGGAGCAGGAGCATAAATCCAGAGTGAAGGCTCTAGAGAGACACCTGCGGGGTAAGAATAAGAGCTCAGTCCTTTGTCTCTCTCTTGTTGTCCTCCACGAGAAGGCACACATTTCCCAGGCCCTCTCCCCACCACCCCGCCCCAATTCCTTCCAGGTCTAACCACCCACGGTGGCAGAAGCAGCAAGACATCAGTGGCATTTGTGGCATTTTGCCACTGTGTAAGGTATATTCTCCAGGCTCAAGGAGAGATGACCAACCCTATTCTTTATATATGCATTTATTTATATCAGCTGTCCACCCACACACACTTCCAAAGCAGAAGGATGGCAGGCTGATGGGAGTTGTCCTTGGTTCCCAATACAATAGTCTGGCACACAAAATACACACAATCCACTCACGTTTGTTGGGTGAATGAGTGAGTGAGTGAATGAGTGGATGACCAACGGATGAATGAATGGGTGAACAATGGAAATCAGGGTGAAACTAAAATGTGGTGGCATAGTGAAGTCAGGAATAAATTTAGTGCCAAGAAATACATGACAAAATTCCCACACAATTACTTGAGATGGGAAGAAAATTTGGAGTTATGTGTGCCAAAGTCAAAGCAAAGAAAGGCATTCCCTTCTCTACAAGATTCACAATGTTCCTAAGATTGTGTTCCTTGGCTGTTTTGATGGAACCCAGGTAAGGTCTGGGAGAAATTTCTCCCGAGGCCTCATCAAGAGGGTATCATGCAGGGCGGCGCCTGTGGCTCAACGGAGTAGGGCGCCAGCCCTATATGCCAGAGGTGGTGGGTTCAAACCCAGTCCCGACCAAAAAAAAAAAAATAATAAATGCAACAAAATAATATAAAAATAATAATTTGGGGTGGTGCCTGTGGCTGAAAGGAGTAGGGCGCTGGCCCCATATGCCGGAGGTCATGGGTTCAAACCCAGCCCCAGCCAAAAAACAGGGTATCATACTACATGTATAGCATACTATTCAGCCTTAAAAACCATGGAGACTTTACATCTTTTTTCTTTACATGGATGGAGCTGGAACATATCCTTCTTAGTAAAGTATCTCAAGAATGGGGAAAAAAGTATTCAATGTATTCAATACTATTATGAAACCAATATGTAAACACTTACACATACATATGAATGATAAAACACAAATATAGTGTAGTAAGGCGGAGGGGAGGGAAAGGAGAGGGGAGGGGAGGAGGGAGGGCAATTGGTGGGAGGAGAGAGGACATTTGGTGGGATCTCACCTAATGTGCACAATGCAAGGGTACATTTCAAAACAAGTAAGAGTGGCTTGGTGGTTAGGGCACTGGCCACATGCACCGGGGCTGGTGGTTTCAAACCTGGCCCGGGCCTGCTAAACAACAACAACAACAACAACAACAACAAAAAAAACTAAGAGTAAATTATAAATGTCTTACCACAAAAAATAAGTAAGCAAGGTGATGGTTATATTAATTAGTTTGATGTAAGCATTCCCTAGTGTAAATCAAATCATCACATTATACACCATAAATGTATACAGTTTTATTTAATAAAACATTAAATTAAAAAATAGGTGATTAAATAAAAGATGCCCAAATAAAAAAATTAAAATTTCAAATTAATCAAAAAATTTAAAAAGAAGAAGGCACTACGTGATAAAGCAAGTTTCTGTAGATCTTTTCTCTTGGTTTCATTGGTTTCCTTGGAGAAGAATCTCCTGCACCCAAATCTGACTACCAGAGCTCTGGCACCAAGCATATTAATTTTCAGTGTAGAAACTTTCACATAATGTTCCTGTTTCAATATGGGCTCTCTTCCCTCAGCCATGTTTAGAGTTGGGTGTCCAGAGTCTTTTTGGCTCAGTTTCTCTAGAAAATGAACCTCCTTCCTTTTGCTGGGGGAGGGAGGGGAAATTTGTTATCCCTCCTGGTAAGATGGTGGTAGAAGGAAGGGTAGGAGATTGTCTAATGGCTACTTTTCCAAATTTAAACCTGTTCTTTTGTTTTTAGTTCCATCTGTCCTCTCATTTTCAAGATACCGGTGCCTCTAATATCTCAACCTTCATATAATAATTATATATACGTATTCCCCACAACCAACATGGCAGAAAGAATGCTGTATGACATCAATGCTGTATGCATTGTGTTTTCTCTTCTGAGGCAGGGGGAGACTGCATTTCCTGGATACCCTTGTAGTTAGGTGGGGACCATGTTACTGAATTCTCATGAAAAAGGATATAAATCTCAGTGACTTCTGCTTACCTGCTCTCCAATCCCCTCTCATCCTCAAGAACGAAAGTAAAATCTGAGAGACCACTGAGGTGCCAGGTAGAAGCAGCCTGGATCCCTGAGTCCCTTTTGGAAGAACCACCTGACCCACCCTGGACCTGTAAAGTGAACACAAAGTCAACCTTCACTGTGTTTAATCCTTATGAATTGAAGTCTTATTTGTTGTTGAGTCATGTCCTGGAATATCCTGACTAATACATCTGCTTTTGATAGCATAGTTCAGTAAAGCCAGGGCATATTCCCAAAAGTTAGTTGTACAGCAGGGCCAACGCCATATAGTCAAAACACACTGCTCCGGGGTGTTTCTAGCTTGACCCAAAGAGCATGTTAGACATCAGATAGTCCCCCATGGGAATTACTCTTTAAAATCAAAATTTGCATGAGTTTGCCAGTTAAATCTTTGGTGTCATATTCCTGAGTGAGAATTCGTAATACAGATAGTGCGTTTTCACTAACTGTTGAAACATACTCTTTGAAAATGAGCTGAGAAACGTGACTAACGTTTTCTTACTGAAATGAAGTTGCAGACCACCACTCTGCCTGAACAGAAGCACAGCTGTGGGGCCTCTAGGAAACAGTAGACTAAGGGAGTCAGTCAATCAGGGCCAAGTTATCCCTCCATCAACAGTTCTAGAATTTCTCTGAGGCTAGCACGGGAAGGTAGAGGTCCCAAGATGGACAGACATAGTGGAAATCTGTGATTTATCTGCCCAGTAGTTATTCCCTCTTCCTCTGGTAAGAATCCCTACTTTTCCTCTGCCGAACCTCCTCTCCTTCTTCCTGTAACTGTTGGTTAATGGCACGGACTTCCACCCCACCCGAGGACATGTGACCAGGTCTGGCCACTCAGCATGCTGTGTGTTCTGCAGGACACAGTGACTGGTTCTGGAGGACCGGGAGCTATGAGAATAAACCCTAAGAGATTTTGTTGAAACTATCAGGGAAGGACTGTTTCCTGGGGTTGTTAAATTGAACGAAAACGAGCCTGGGGCTGCTGTAAACCCTGTTGTCACCACGAGGGGAACAATTTCTTTTGGAATGAAGCTAATCTAGAGGAAAGCAGGGCCCAGAGGTACAGAAGGATCTTTCAGCCCTGCTGTGGCTCATTGCAAATTCCAAAGGCATTCTGGATTAGTGAATGGAAATGAAGAGCTCCAATAAGAGAGAAGCCAGGAGCACTTGATACGCTCGGACCCCAAATGTTTCCCACACTTTCTCTTCAATACCATCAAAACTAATCGTGTGAGTGAATATCTACAGAAGACCAGATGACTGGCATCTCCATTATGCCTCTTGTTGGTATGAGATTTGTTTGTTTTAACCAGACTCCCCTTGGCGTTCACAGAGAACATTCAGGAATGTAATATGGAGGTAGACCACTGAAGACAGTCTTCTTGTACAGGGAGAGGAGGTAAAGTTTCAAAGCCTCCAAATCCTATAAATTCACTGCTACCAAGATTCTTAACTTCTCTCTCTCTCTCTCTCTCTCTCTCTCTCTCTCTCTCTTTCTCTCTGTCATTTCTAAATCAAGTAACATGCTTTAAAGGCTTTTTTTCTTTTTTGAGATAGGATCTCACTCTACGTCTGGGGTAGAGTGCAGTGGTGTGCAGCTTGAGCTCCTGGGCTCGAGTGCTCCTTCTGTCTCAGCCTCCCATGTAGCTAGGACTATACATATTTCTATTTTTTATAGAAATGGGGTCTCGCTATGTTGCCAAGGCTGCTCTTGAACTCCTGGCTTCAAGTCATCATCCCACCTTGACCCCCTAAAGTGCTAAGATTACAGGTGTGAGCCACCACACCAGGCCTATTTCTGTTTTAAAAGTAGTAGTATTACAGTGACAACTGCTAACTGGTGCCATTTACAATTATTGAGTGCTCACTATGAATCAGACCCATACTTCTCCCAATAAGCCTATGAAATTGGTTTTCCATTTTACAGATGAAGAATCAGTATTTATGTAACTTTAACTTTCTCAAGGTCTGTCTGCTCATAAGTCATATAGTTAAAATTTTTATAACAGCTGTACAGAGGTATAATTTACATACCATAAAATTTACCCATTTTAAGTGTACAATCTAATGATTTTTAGTAAGCTTACAAAGTTGGACAACCCTCACCACCATTCAATCCTAGAGCATTTCCATCCCTTTAAAAAGATCATACACATACTGTGATCATTTGTGGTCACCCCCCTCCTCCCTTCTCCAGCCCCAGGTAGCCACTAATCTCCCTTCTATAGATTTGCCTTCTCTGAATCTTTCGTCTAAATAGAGTCACATAATATGTGTGCTTTTGCATCTGGCTCCTTTCACTCAGGATGGTTTCAGGGTTGCCCTACGTGGTAGCATGTATTCATACTAGTCCATTGTATGGACATACCATGTTTTATTTATTCATTCATCAGTTGGTGGACAGTTGGCTTATTTCTTCTTTTGGGCTCTTATGAGTAATTCCATTATGAACATTTGCATATGTGTCTTCGTGTGGATAAATATTTTTCATTTCTATTTCTACCTAGCAGTAGAATTGGTGGATCTGAGTTAGGATTTGCGTTCTAGTCCATCTGACTCCAAAGTCTTAACTCACTAGCTATGTTCACTCCCTTCCTTTTCTCTTAAAATCAGCCTCCAACAGCTTAAAACCTTAGCCAGCACATTCCCTTCCACTCATCACTCTACCCCTACCTAGGGAACTATTATGCTTTCTCGTGGCTGAGACACTGAGAAACCATGCTCAGTGCTGAGTCCCTGGAAGAAGACCATCCTTTTCAAAGGCAGAGGGAAGAGGGGCTTCGGCTAAGGGGCCATAGGCCCAAGCTCCCTTCATTGGCAACTCCATGCTTCTGGGATATTCCAGCACAGGTGCCACTTGTCCTCTGGCCATGCCTAACCTCCACCCCAGCCAACGGGGCAGAGTGATGACTGTTTCCTCTCACCACCTTGCTTCCTCCATATCTTCCAAATGGAAGTGACACTTTCAGACTGGCAAAAAACACTGGGGAGTAGAAGGAAGAACACATGGCTGCCAGACACCCGCTGTCATGGGCTGTGCCTCCCCGGGTCAGGCTTAGGATCAACACTGCTTCTTTCTATTCATGATGACAAATTCTCAATGGAGCCTTTGAGAGCAGCCCAGCATCTGTCATCATGGTGTTGGCCCTGCAGGGAAGACGTAGGGGATGTAAGCCCTGGAGAGAACACTGTGGGAGCTGGGGCAGGGGGAGAGAGGGGCCTCCAGGAGAGAATTGTCTGTCTTCCCCACCAGCACGTAGGCTTCTTGAGGGTAGGGACTGCTTCCCACGCCCACAGCACCAACACGTAGCACAGCAGCTACTTAGGAAATATTGGTGGAGCAAACAAATGGGCGAGAGAATGAATGACTATCTGGGTAGCTTCAGCAGGGGCAAGTTCCAGTGAATTCAACAGAGGACCAAATAATCAGCCATCTTCCAGATAGCTGGGAATGTCCCAGCCTCGGGGTTGGGTATTTCTTCAGAACACACAAGACGTGGGAAGAGGAGAAGGAAAGGATCAGCTGCTTCTGCTCACAGCGCCAACTGTGAAAACAGGCCTGCAGCCTGGGGCCCCGCCGACATCCAGGCCTGTCTGCTGCTCCTGGCGCCGCCGCTCTCTGCTGCAAGACCAGGGGCAGATCTAAAATGTGGACACCCTCCATCTGAATCAGACCATAGTATAATTGGCAAGGCCTCTCTGAGCCTCAGTTTCTTTGTATGTATAATGGGAATAAGAATACGTCCTACATGCAGTTATTGTGAAGGTTAAACGAGTTGCTGCGGGTGACACACCAGGTACGATGCCTGACTGTATGAGCACCTGCCCCTCCCCTGCCCCACGAGGCTGCCCTTCTCTCTCCAGGATCTGAGACTGTAACTCAGACACCCATCTTTCCACCCCACCACATCCCCACTCTACCACAGAACCTCCAACCCAATTTCCTTGGCATCGACTCCCTCCCAAAGCCTAGGCATCTTGTGTCCATTGTACTGTGCTTTCATTACCTTTCTAGAAGCCTGCCCCTTCCCCATGGTTAGAATCAGGTGTGGCTTGCAACACCGATGCTTACAGGTCCTAGATGCTGAAGCTGTAAATGCCAGCTTCAGCTCTCCCCAAGGGCATCCTCCTGTGAGCCTGGACCACCACCATAGTCATTACTATTGCCTCCGCTTCTTGGGCACATTTCACTCTGCCATGCTAACAGTCGTTAATGTGAGGAATACATCTCTGTGAAGTGGGCAGGCAGCTCACCCAGAACACAAATGGTATCTCTCCAGGTGATTCTGTATTTTTCAAAAATACTATCAAGTGGAAAAGGCAGTGGCACTGTGCCCTGCTCTGTCTGAGAGTCTTTGTCCTCCATCAGAGAAAAGCCTCGGCTTACCAGGCTCCCCCGTTTCTGAGGCCTGGTTTACAGAGTGACGGGTCTGTCAGGTATCTTGCACTCAACCCAAGTAGTGGATCTGTCACTCCCATGTGATGCCCTTCCTGTTGCCACCCAATATGGGAAATCCCACCGGGTGCCTTCCTAAGGGTAGAGGGTGTCTACTCATTGTGGGGGGATCCCCCATGAGTGACACCTTAGGGAAAGGGAGCACCTGACCAGCATTGATGAAGTTAAAGAGCCCATTTCTGACTCTTTAGCAAATTTTAACAGTGGGCAGGACCATAACTCCAATGGGCCCATCAGACACCCTGGATGCCACCGAGAGTTATCACAGAAGACAGAAAATCCAGGTGCAGACAAAGCTCCACCTCTCTGCTGCTCTTCTTTCTGATATAAGCTATGGGAAGTCACATAAAGCACTGTTTTTCTATGACCCAACCTTTCCACTCCTAGGTATTTACCCAAAAGCAATGAAAACATGTCTATAAAAAGCCCTCAACACAAATGTTCACAGAAGCTCCAAACCAGAAACTGTTTAAATGTTCACCAGCTCAAACTGGATATGTCCCTGCAATGGAATTCTATTCAACAACAAAAAGGAACATACTACTGATACGTGCAACAAGTTGGGTGAACCTCATAATCATTAGGTGAGTGACAGTAGTCAGATCCAAGATAAATAGTGTAAGATTACATTCACTTGAAATCCAAGACCAGACGAAGCCAGCCTGCAGGAGCAGAAGTCAAAACCCTGGTTGTCTAGATGCAGTGGGAACAGGGGAATAACTAGAATAGGGAAGCAAAGAACTTTCTCCACCCTGGAAAAGAGCGAGACTCCATCTCCACAAAAAATAGAAAAATCAGTCCAGTGTGGTGGTGGGCTTTGTGTGCCCAAAGCCCCTACACCCCCACTCTGAACTAGCCACCTGGTACACTAAGGATCCTTGCAAATCTTGTGCTATGTTTGCACAGACACGTGGCAGACACGTAGTCCTGTAGTCCCAGATACTTGGGAGACTGAGGCAAGAGGATCACTTGAACACAGGAGTTTGAGGTTGTAGTGAGGTATGATGAGGCAACTACACTTTAGCCACTTTAGGGTCACAGAGTAAGACCCAGTCTCAAAAAAAAAAAAGAAAACAAAAACAAACTTTCGGCAGCTCTGGACATTGTCCAGGTGTATACATTGCCACAATCCATTGAATTGAACTTAAGATCTGTGCCTTTTACTGTATATAATTATACCTGAAATTAAATTTTAAAAAATCAGCTAAAAAGAAAAAAGAATAAAAGCTGGAAGCTGCTCTTTTCTGGGGCTTAGAATGTCACACTACTCTCCCTCCCCTCATTGGAGTGGCAGCCCCACGGCCCCCTCCGGGCCTTCCCCAGATGACCTGCTCTCTCCCCCCTCAGGCAAGTCCCTTTATCCTCAGCCTGCAGCCTTATAGTCCTTCCCTGCCTGGTGACAGAATTACCTCTGCAGGCTCCCAGTGCAGTAGAAAGGAACCAGAGAAACCTCTCCAGGTCCATAGGAACTGCAGGGCTTTGGTTACAGTTGTTCCGTTTAAGCTGCCCATCTGTCAGGAGCCCAGAAGGGTGAAGAAGGTAGCTCACGTCTTTTGGTCCAGCTCATCCCTCCGGGAAAGAGAAAGACTCATTTGTTTTGGCCTAAACTGAAAAAGGCAGCTGAAATTCCAACTGCCTGCAGAGAAGGATGAAGCACTTGGAATTGAAGTGGGGTGAGCTGGGGCCAAGGGGAGCTTCTCCCTAAGAGTGGGGGAGAAAAAACACAAGCTTTGAGGCAGAGACTTGTGTTCAAATCCCAGCTGTGCCGCTTAACCAGGTGTGTGCCTGCGAGCAGGAGGCAGTCTGAGGTTGACTCACTTATCAGCTGGGAAGGGATGCTGGAGAGTATATTAGAGTAAACGCCCGAAGCCCCTACACCCCCACTCTGAGCTGGTACACTAAGGATCCTTGCAAATCTTGTGCTATGTTTGCACAGACACAGTGGCAGACGCAGAGCGTAGAGCAGTTCGGGCATGTGTATTCATTACCTTTGCATAAAGGGAGAGCTGGGAAAGTCCTCACCTTTCTTTGTACCTTAGGCTAAATGTCAGGTCCTCAGAGGGGCTTTCCCGGACCTTTCGAAAGCCAAATTACATGTGATAGCTCATGCCTATAATCCTAGCTTTCTGGGAGGCAGAGGGAGGAGGAGTACTTGAGCTCAGGAGTTCGAGACCACCTGAGCAAGAGCAAAACCCCCTCTCTACTAAGAATAGAAAAAACTAGCTAGGCACAGTGGCGCACACCTGTAATCCCAGCTAATCAGGAGGTGCAGGCAAGAGGATTGCTCTAGCCCAAGAGTTTGAGGTTACTCTGAGTTATGATGACACCAGTGCACTCTACCCAAGGCAACAGTGAGACTGTCTCAAAAAAAAAAAAAGAAAGAAAGAAACGCAAATTAAATGCCCCTCCCAAATTCACCCTAAAGCACATTTATCCCAAATGATTATTATACATTTACTCAGACTCATTTATGGTGTGTCTCCCTCACTCCCTAAGCTACAAATCCCAAGAAGGCAGAGAATGTCTGCACCCCTCGCCCACTATTTTCAGTAAACACACAACACAGTACATGCCGTGTATCAACTGTTTAATAAATATTTGGGAGTGAACAAACTCGTGTCTATAGTAAAAATGGTTTGAAGCTTATTTTCCCCAATTACAGGGCTTCCCCAGATCCCAGAATCTGGGATGTGATAAAGTCTTGCTAAAGATGATCTTGCTAAAGATACAAAATGTTTCTGTGTTCACAGAGATCATCGTGAAAGTGAAACCCACAGAACTTTATTGCCGATTGGGGTCTAGCAAGAAACCAGCATCTCACACAAACATTTTTCATTCAAACAACCTGTATGTGTAAGGGGCATATGCCCATCACAGAGCATATGCCTTTTTTTTAAATTTAGAAAACTCAATAAATCATTCCTGATATCTTTAATGGAGATTAAATTAAATTAATACTATCAGCTTTTCTTTTTTATGCAGTTCACATTTTCAATATTTATTTTAAAGTAGTTCAAGGTCTGTAAAATCCAGTGCTTTGAAATAGTGTAGGGTTTCAGGGTTAATTTCCATATTAATTTAAGCTATAAACATGATTAGGAAGTAAACTCACTGCCAAAAAATATATACAAATGCATTTTGAAATCAAAGGGGCATTTGGCATTATCAGTGGATATAGATTTCTATGCCAAAGGAGTCAATTGATATGGGGGGATGTAAAATTACTTCATTTTTACTAGTTAAATTTTTATGGAGGTCAGCTTTTGAAGTTTCATGATACCCTATTAATCAGCAACTTCCCTTTCTTAAAATCATTCTCTGTGACTCACATCTTCTGAGAAACCTATTCTAAGTACTCTTCAAGGAAAGCAAACTCAGACGTGGCCCCATGAATTCTCACTCCAGGACACTGTAGCTCTGATCTGAAGATGTGTAAAGTCCCCAAAGAGTGAGCTCACCTCTGCTCACCAAGATCTTTGCTCTGACTGGACAACTCCTGTCCAGCCAAGCTCCTCAGCCTTGCATCCCTAATGCCCAACAACTTTTATTTTTGAGTATTTATAATATATAGGGTACTGTCCTAAGAACTTCCGATAGATGATCTCAGCTCCATGAGGTTGATCACTTTTTAGCCCCATATTGAACATGAAGAACTGAAGCTCAGAAAGGTTAAATAATGTGCCTAAGGTCACACAGCGACAAAGTGGCAGAGGTTAGGCAGACTGTCTCCAGGCTGTTCTCTGAATTGCTCCACTCGCTACAATGAGCTGAGCAATCTCTGAATTTAATGTTTTGGGGTATAGAAGTCTAGAAATGTATTTGCAAAGAGGAACAAAGAGAAGGATCCAGGCACAACTGCCCTCATTTATACAGCAGAATTCGTTCTGGAGAGGAGAAATGGGAAATGATAGGAGAGTCACCCAGGAGGGCCACATGTGCCCCAGGCAAAGCCGTGGGAATTGCACCTGTTATGTCACCCTGCTCTCTCTTTCCCAGTTTCTTCCTCCCCAGCCCCAGGATCCTTGTTAACACCTGCTCTTCCCAGCCCTGAGCCTTCCCTGCAGCCCCCCAGCACCTGAGCCTTAATACACCTTGCCGCAAGTCCCAAGTGCAACCAACTCTACACAGCCTCCCATCTCTGTAATTGGCTGAGCGCCTATGATTTCTTAAAGCTGCGTCAGTTGTTGAAGAAGCTAGCAGCTAAATCCCTTCCCTGAAGATGAGAGAGACAGGATAGTGGAAGAAAGGAGTGGGTTTTGGAGTCATATGAGTACTTGAATCTAGATCTCAATTAACCAGCTACTTGACTTGATTTACCCTCCCTGAGTCTCCGTTTTCTTATTGTGAACATGAGGATAAGACCCACCTCTTAGGGATAATGTGTGGACCAACATATGATGAAGGGGAAGGTACTGGAAGGGACATTTCTCATCTTCCTTCTCTGCTTCCTGTGTTTCCTCTATGACAATGCTTTGGTTTTCCCTGGGGAGCTGCTATCCCGCTCTTCATCTACTCTACATGGTCTGATTAGGCCCCTCTACCTTCCATCTGGGGTGGGAGAATCCGAAAACCAAAGCATGTCCATTGGGCCCTCAGCAATGGGCTTAGTGATGGCACATGGCTGAGTCTGGGCCAAGGAGAACTGGTGCCAGGACTTTCCCTGGCACCACTGGGATGGAAGATTTCTTTCTGTTCTCTGGGGCAGCCAAGTTGGAATACTACACATAAGCTGAGA
The DNA here is from genome assembly GCA_963574655.1 of Perodicticus potto. Classification (NCBI taxonomy): domain Eukaryota; kingdom Metazoa; phylum Chordata; class Mammalia; order Primates; family Lorisidae; genus Perodicticus; species Perodicticus potto. Next base: position 23,414 of record CAUYRH010105684.1, on the reverse strand, counting down.
GCTGTGGCAGCGTCTTGCCACAACAGAAAGGGAGGTTTCTTAGGATGATTCAGCACAGAAGGAAATGGGCCGAGGGACGGTGAGAGCCAGGTCCTAGACAACTTGGGCTACCTGCCTCCAGCTGTAACAAGTTGATCACCTCCCACTTTTCACCTGCTGCCCATGATAAGTTCTCTCTTTGGCTTTATCCACTTTGAGCTGGCTACTGTTATGGGTTGAAATGTGCCCCCCAAATTAAAATCCCCAGTACCCCAGAATGTGACTATATTAGGAGATAAGGACTCTAAAGCGGACAAGGCCCTATTCCAATCTGGTGTGTCCTTCTAAGCAGGGGAGATTAGATACACGGAGACAATGGAGAGTCACACAGAGGACAGACCATGTGAGCGTGCAGTGAGAAGGTGGCTGTCTGCAAGACAACAAGGCCTCAGAAGAAACCAAACCTGCCAACACCTGGACTCGGACCCTTCCAGAACTGTGAGAATTTAAATTTCTATTGCTTAAGCCACCCAGTCCGTGGTATTTTATCATGGCAGCTAGTAAACTAACACAGCTACCAAACGAATCTTTCTGGCAATCTATGGGAAAACCCTAAATAGAAACTTTTCCATACTGGATATGAATGTATCAGGGATTTCTGAAATGGGAGAGAAAAGGGTGCTGAAGTGGTCAGACAGGGCGTGGCTAGGGACAAAACCTGGGTTGGCCTTTAAAGAAACAGTAGAATAGAATTGAGGAGCAGATAGGGCATTTAAGTGGAATGGACAGCCCAGCTGGCAATAAGCAAGGCACGTGTGGGAGAGAAAATCACGAACCTCACCACAGTGGTTGGGAGAGAAAAAGAAAACTGGATAAACATGGAAGGGCCAAATTATGGAGGTTCTTAAAGTCTCAACTTGAAATGTACTGTAAAAGATGAGAATCCATTGTTGGTTTTAGGGTAGGGAAATGACAGCTTAAAGGTTGTATTTAAGGAAACGTAGCTGCCTGTAGGGATGGGAAGAGACCAAAGCCAGGGAAACCATCTCCAAAACATGGATCCCTGTGAGATTCCCGGTCAGAGGTAGAGAGGGGGGAGGTGACCCACCAGCCTGCTGGAGACAAGTTTCTACTGCAGGCAAAGTGCGTATTTTGCCACGTATAGTGAACTCCCATGTATAGCTCACATGCACGTTTTGGGCCCAAACTTTCAGGAAAAAAAAAATCTTTCATTTTAACTTTTTAAAGGAGGGCAGAAGAGGCCACACATTGGCCCCTCTTTCTCTCAAAAGAGGTACGAAGGCCAGGTGCAGTGGCTCACATCTGTAATCCTAGCACTCTAAGAGGCTGAGGCGGGTGGATTGCTTGAGTTCAGGAGTTCGAGACCTGAGCAAGAGGGAGACCCCATCTCTAAAAATAGCCAGGCATTGTGGCCAGTGCCTGTGGTCTCACTACTTGGGGGTCTGAGGCATGAGAATCACTTGATCCCAAGAGTTTGAGGTTGCTGTGAGTTATGATGCCACCACACTCTACCAAGGGTCACAGAGTGAGATTGTCACAAAAAAAAAAAAAGGAGGTGCAAAACACACAGTGGAGAAGCCAGAAGTGAGCCCAGGCAGCAGGGCAGAGTGGTCCAGATGACCGTAGTGTTCGACCTCCCTAACTGCCCCCTCCCAGCCCACCTTTGTCCCCACATCATTTCATTTTCTATTCCCACCCATGTCCATCAGTGGGAACATGGCCACAGCCCTCCCTAAGAACCCCCATGGGCTTATTTCCCAATGGGTAGATCCCTGCCCTCTCCAGGCCGCCTCGTCTCTGTAGCTGCCCCATTCCAAGGCCCTGGGTCACTGTGCTGAGGAGGAGCCTTCCCTGATGATGAAGTACTCTGCATTTACATTTGTGTTTAGGACTGGACTGTGACCTCCTTGAGCCATCCAGACCTTGGGCGCTAGTAATGAACAGAGTGAAAAACACCAGCCTTTCCCCAAATTGCAAATCCTTACAAATCACTCACAGAACTGGTTAAAATGAGACCTCTGAACCACACCCAAATACACTGAATCAACTCTGCAGGAGAAAGACCTGGGTTTCAGATGGTTCTTCCTCCTGGAAAGTTTAGTAAATTATATCAGCTCACCCCTTGAGGTTTCAGACAAGTCAAAGGCTCAAAATTACAGTCTATGGGATCAGGTACCCCCAAGCTTTTGCGCTTCACTGCCAGGTACCCTCATAGACAGAAACTTCATGAGGACTGAGGCCCAGGGTCACAACAGTGGGCTACTAGTCTCAGAACCTAGGTCTCCCAGACCCCAGCTTAGGGATCTTTCTCCTTGGGAGGTGTCACTGCATAGCCCCTTTTGCCCTTTCACCAAGGGCTGACACTAACTGTCGTATCACTGTCGGCAGCATGACAGCTTCCAAAATGGTGGCAACAGCAGTGGCCAGCATGATCAGCTAGGCAGGCTAGAGGCTCTTGTAGCTGCAATGCCTGCCTGGTGAGGGGGCGGCCAGGGAGAGGGACAGCGCAGAGTGGGTGCAGTTTCTGTATTCCAGGGTATTATTTTACATATGAATATAGTTTTTGCTTTCTAGAGTTATACTTCTAATGCATAAGCATAAATAAAAGAATTAAAACATTTATATAGATAGAATTTGCACTAACCATGTATATATGCATTCTTATATTTCCATCAAAAATTTAGGCAAAAAAATGCACATGATACATGGCAAAATACAATAACAGTCTTGGGAGGTGGTGGGGAGAATGACGAAAGGCCTCGAGATTAGATTTGGTGAGAGTTTTAGTTTGCTAATGTTCCCTGCCCCTCCCATATAACTCTCTACCCACGCCCAGGGGCACAGCTAGATGTCACTGTCACTGCCAAGAGCATTCAGCTAATCTACTTCGCCGCTGTCCCACCTTTGATGCACATCTTTGTCACAGCTTCCCAGCTCCACTAATCCCCATGGCCTCTTTGAATGTCCCTAATACAGACATTGAGGATTTACTATCCCAGCGAAACACTGGTAGGTCAAGCCTAACTTCCATCTTGGGGGAGGAGTTAAGTCATCCTCCTCCTCCCATGGCCTTCCACAATGGCAAAGCCACAGATGACCTGTACTCCTCTATTATCCAACAAATATTTATTGAGCATTTATTATTCTTATTAATAATACATCAGATAATCTATGATTATATTAATTAATATTAATTATATAATATGTGTCAAACACTCTGATAGCCACTGGGGATCTAAAGATAGAATTAAGGTCGGACCCGGGTGGAGTTCCACAGCAATTGATGAATGGTATTGCCACAGGACAGGCAAATGGACTAAGGGAGCGAAGCAGAGTCCAGAAACACCCCCACATGTATAAGATCACTTGATCTACAACAAAAGGGACATTTCAGAGCAATGAGGAAAGTACTGTCTTCTGAATAAGTGGTGTTGGGTCAATTCAATATCAACAGGAAAAATAAAAAGAAACAAGGTGACCCCTACCTCATGCCATGCACAGAAATCAATTCCAAGTGGACTATAGATCTATAAAGAAAAGCAACACAATCAAGCTTCTAGAGCATAATAAGCCAGAAAACACTCCCATAAAGGAAGAGATTGGTAAGTTTAACTTCATTAAAACGAAAAATTTCAGTCCATCAAAAGGCAGCATCAAGAGAAAAGCAAGTAACAGAGTAAGAGAAGACTGTTTGCCAAACATGTAACTAGCACAGGATGTGGGTTCAGAACACACAACTGCCCCAAATCCATTTAGGAACAAAAATAAATATACACACCAAAAAATGGGCAAGAGACTTGAAATTGGCACTTCAAAAAGAAAATTCCAAAGAGCCAATGGACCTATGGAAATGTTGACCTCATTACTAATGGGGAGATGCCAATTGAGGTGAGAATGAATTGCTTTACAAAGCTGGCCATGCCCAGTGTTTGTGAGGTTGTGAAGCGACAGAGCCTCTCATGCACTCTGCTAGTAGGATGGTAAATTTGTAAACCCAAGTTGAACCTGGGAATGCACCTTGACCCAGAAAGTCTGAGGCTAGTTCAAGATAACCAAGTGTGCAGGAACACCAAGAGACATGGCCGGCAATGCTCACAGCAGTACTCTTCATAATACCCCACAGCTAGAAACTACTCACTGCCCATCAACAATAACTACATAAATACACTCAGTGTGTTTCTACAATGGAGCACTATGCTGAAAAGAAAAGAAATGAATTACAGTTACATGACATAACACAGATAAATCTCCCAAACATAAAGCTGACAGAGGCCAGATGCAAAAGAGAATCGACATTATGATCCCACATAGCTCAAGTTCAGAAATAGACAGGATTGTAATGCCAGAGGTCAGGGGAGTTTTTACCTGGGGAAGAAAGCAGGGTAGGGATTGATTGAAAGGGGCCCTGGTGGAATTTTCTGGGGTGCTGGCAGTGTCTGAGTAGTGAATACACAGGTGTTTGTTGTATACACGTAATAATTCATTCCCCTTGTGCTTTATGTTTTGTGCAGTTTTCTGTATATATGCCACATATAATATTAAAAAGATTTTAAAAATCATGGTGCATGCCAGCAACCAGCTCACAGTCAGATAGGAGAAATAGAAAAGAAAATAGCCACCGATGACACACGACATCAATGCTATGAAGAGTCAGGATGCCTGGCTTCCCGTCACAGCTCTGCCACGACCTAGTCACAGGGCCACAAGTGACTACAACTCTCTTGGCCTTCTTTTCCTCTTTTATAAAATGGGAATGATGAACAGACCTGCCTCATGGAGTTGTGAGGCATCAATTAGTACATACAGGGAATACAGCTAGAATATACCTTGTTTCCAGAGATTGATGAATATTTTTCATTATCATGACTAGTGCCATCACTACTAGCACCACACCACCAGTCCTGCCTCCATCACAACTGCCACAGGAGCTCAGGGCCAGGGCACTGAGCCCATGTTTGAGACAGTGAGGTTCCCAGCATCCATTCCACCTGCTCGGTACTGCTCTCCAGCCAGCCAGTGTGCCTGGGAAATGCAAGAGAACGCCGTTGAGTTACTGTCCCCTCTGTTCCCCTAGTGTCCTCGAAACAGCCATGGCAATCGATTCTCAACCACACTTTCCTCAGAATCAAGCAAAGGAAACACAGGAGCCTCTACTAACACCCAAGTTATCTCACCATGCCAGTTCCCTGTACACAGTAGGTGCTCAACACATGCTTATTGAATGAATGTAAACTAAGGGGATGAGAATAAATAGAAAATAAGTGAGTGAGCAGACAGAACAGAAAAGCCGGGAGGAAACCCCTGTGTTCCCAGCTGCCATTGGTAGAAACTGAGGCAGCCACGGCCCATTAGCCTTCTCCGCTCCTCATCCTGCTCAAACCTGCTGTCTGCCTAAACTGGAGGCCACATGGTGCTGCCAAGCCACCTACTGCTCAGGTGGCAATGTGTGGGAGTCACTATTTATCTTTGTTACTACTGCAAGTGTCCAAGAAAAAACAGCTTCAAAGATCACGTCTGTTGGAATAACCTATTGATTTGTGTCACGTTTCTCCCAATCCCCATTTTATTGTTGTTCAAGACAGGGTCAGGGTAGGTCAAAAATACCTCTTTCCAATGGAGGCAACAGACTGAGAAATTCTAACAGGAATTCTAAATTCTCTAAAAGGCGTGGGCCGGGGAAGTAATGGGAGACGAGGTGTCCCAAACCCAGATTGGAGACTAGGGGGAGGGAGGGTCCGAAGGAAGTCTGTGATGGATGAGCTTAGGAAGAAAGAGAAATTAACTACGAAGATAGAATGGACTGCAACTCGGGATGCACAGCCAGTGCAAGCTATTAGAAGATTTTTAAAAATTAGTTTTTCATACCAGCCAAACCAGTTTGCTGAATATGGTCTGAGTGTTGGCCACCTATTATTCTAGGATCAATAAAAGCATGGACATTTCATTAAGATCAAGAACTCAGTCCACTGAAGCTTTGTAGCTCTCTCTGTTTGGAGCTATGAATGCCTACTCATTTACCAGATACTTCTTCTAAAGCAAACTGTGACCAAATCCAACCACTGGAGTCATGTCACGCCCATTCACGTATGCATTTGTCTTTTTTTGCTGTAGCGGTTGAATTGTGAATTCAAGTTGAATTGTGATCAGAGAGGCAGGCAAAGCCTTAAATATTTACTAGCTGGGTATTACAGAAAAAGTTTGCTGACCCACGGTCTATAGTTCTTAGTTAATTCTTACATCCCCATTTTACATAAGGAAGGCTTAACTCATAAAGTTTAAATCACCTTGTCAGGATTGAACTCAAGCATGGTGGGTGATAGGATTGGAATACAGGTCTGCTTCATGAAAAAAAAATTCCCCTGAGCATGTGCTGCTGTGAGGGCACAGGAAGTATGACTATCATTCTTAATAACATTATTTATACAAGTCAAACATGTATACAAATCATATCTATCCAAATTAAATTTGGCCCAAGGACTGTTCAAACCCCACTGTTGTGCTAAAATGTCATTCAGTGGAGTAGTCTTGAAGTTAAGACATCATCTTAGATTTAGAAATCTTTTGGTTGTACTGGAGTTTCAGGGTAACAACATTTGTCATAGTTAACTTAGGATCCATTTCATCCTGATGGCTCATGCCTCCTCCTTGGCCCTGACCAGCAATGACCTGTTGGATGGGGGACAAATATGAATTCTCTTTTATAGGAGGCTAAGGAGAGGCCTAAGGAAGCAATGCCAAGGCATCATCTACAATGATTTTGTTTAAAATCCAACTATTCTATGTCTTTGTCTTTCATCTTTACTCCTTTCCCTGGCCACACAGTCATTCCCTAAGACATGGGGCAAGACTGATACAAAATTCAGGGTGAGGGAAGTGGGAAGTGGTAGAACTATTCAGAATGCAATGCTTTCCAGAGAATCTCTGATTTTCTGTATAACTCAGGGAGGAAAATTGCTGTAGACAGAATGAAAAGAGGAAATATACTACTGCTTGATTTCAGGAGAAAATAGTCACTGGGAGGGACAGGGTGAGTAGGCAAACACAACAGGATGTAATGTTATACCAGCTTCTTGCGCGAATATATTTAAGAATGATTAGAGGGGCAATTCACAGCAATGTGATTTTTGAAGTTACTAGCTCTCCAAAGGCTTTAATGTAAGACCCTGGTCCCAGCTGCTTTGTGGCTCTATAATTTTGGAGGATGTCACACCATGTCATGAGCAGCCTAGTGGCAGCATGGTCCTAGAGCTTAGAAAAAATGGCACCTGGGAATTGCAAAAAGGTCTCAAAATGCAAAGAAAGAACCACGAGGGCATCCCATCTAAAATCCATCTGAGCAAATGATGGCAGGCTCCCTGTCACCAGCGACCCTAATTCTGAGGTTTAGCTTCAGGAACATGATTCCGTTCAAAGTCAACCTGAGGACCTCAAGAGACACCAACCTTACCTATCTTTAGAGTAGGACACCCCAGGTGAAGCCTGAAACTGTTCAGTCGTCCCAGACTTCCTGGCTGTCTTTCACCACTTTGATCCCTCCCTTGGATGATCTTGGAACAAGGCTTCTCTTCCCACTTCCTCTTGAGCTTGAGGGCTCGTGAGACCATGTGCACTCCCCACTCTTCCCAGGCCCACCCCTGCCTCTACCATGACCCCAGAGGAAGTTCAGTTTTACCAAGGAGAAATTCAAGAAGACCCACGTATGAGCAAGGCATGTGGCACTGACAAAAACACACAAGGGGCTCAGCGCCTATAGCTCAGAGGCAATGGCACCAGCCACATACACTGGAGCTGGTGGGTTCGAATCCAACCCGGGCCTGCCAAACAACAATGACACCTACAACCAAACAATAGCTGGGCATTGTGGCAGATGCCAGTAGTCCCAGCTATTTGGGAGGCTGAGGCAAAAGAATCGCTTAAACCCAAGAGTTTGAGGTTGCTGTGAGCTGTGACGCCACAGCACTCTACCCAGGGCGCAGCTTGAGACTCTGTCTCAAAAAAAACCCCCCACACACATAAGGAAAGACAAAGCGATGGGACAGGCCTGGGTGCAGTGACTCATGCCTGTAACTTTGCACTTTGGGAGGCTGAGGCAGGAGGATCATTTGAGGCCAGGAGTTCAAGATCAGCCTGGGCAACATAGTGAGACCCTGTCACTACAAAACATAAAGATGAATTTTTAAAAAAGAGTATGGGATGGTGAAACCACCACTGGGGGAAAAAAATTCAATTTACTTTGTTTCTCCAAACCTTCAACCTTACTGCTAAGAGAGAAATGAGGGGGGAAAAAAAAAGAAGCCCAAACCAAATACACATAAAGATAGAAAATGATCTGCGTCTTTCATATCAGACCTAACCCTGTTCTTGCTCCCCCTTGAGACAGCCCTTTCTAATGGAAAACATTAAACCCCATGAGATTTTACATGCTGCAGGGGGTGTGCACATGCAGGTCGGAAGCAGCCCTGGTCCCAGGCAGAGGCACCTCAGGAGTTAACTAGGGGTATTTATTTACAGGTTAAAGAGGCAAGCTCCAGGGCTGACGGCTGTGCCACGGCAATGCTGAGCGTGAGCTAACAAGACGCTCTCTCTAGCGGCATTCTGGGCGATTACTCCCGAGCACCCAGCCATACCAAAATCAATAAACAATTTCAGCACAGCCCAGGGAACTTTGCCACACTTAATAAAAGTCTCCAGCTGCAGTTATGGCTTCATTTCACCTTAACGTCTTCTTTAACTGTCCCTTCTTTTCAAGATCAATTAGAGGTACATGCAAAGAGAATAAAGAAACACACACACAAACACATGCACAGTAAGCAAACAAGGTCAAACTAGTTACTCGTGCCAGCTGGCTCCCCTCCCGACTCACGATTCCCCCTTGAAGATTACCAACAGGGAGTAAGCCTGCGGCTGAGGTTGGGGAGGTGCAACTGGGTTTGGGGGGACAGGAGAGGCAATGAGGTGATTGGTCCTGTGTTGCCAAGTACTTATAACTAATCCAAATAAGTAAGGCACCCTTACTCTGTTTATAGATTTCCAGGGATCTCTTCCTCTTTGAAAGTCACCCGTGATTTTTTTTTTGTTTTTCTCTATTTCCTTACTCCCCAGAAAATTCATTTAAAAAATGGATCAAGAAAGGGAGAGAAAATGATGCCAAAATGTGTTGTTGTTATTGAGAGTGTCTTCATTTAAAGAGTTGAAAGACATTGCCTGGGACAGGTGGGCTGCAGGAAGAAGGGAAACAATCTGTCGCCTAAAACGGTGTGTCATCAGATTGTCTGTGTGTTTAATTGTCCCCCCCACCACCACCACCACCATACTGTTGGGCCTGGAACTGGGACTAGTGCTTGGCTAACTGGCCAGTCTCATCAACCATTTTCCAGGCTTGACTGGATATGTAAAAACTCCAATGAAAATCTATTTACTATTTCTAAGATGGTTCCAGGATGGGTTACATTCTCTACATTTGAAAAAGTTCATTATTGATGCACATCTCTATGTGCACAAACCCTGCCCTCTCACTTTAGAAAATTACTGGACTCCGGGAGATGAACTGCTCACCCTTTTAGGAAGTCAATAACACTAATTAATTCATCATCTTTCCTGGATTCTTTGTCACTAAAGCGCGATTAGAAACAAGGAGAAAGATCCATCCACCAGAAGCTCAAAGATAAAGACCTTCCGTGAACATACTTTACAAAAACCAGAGGAGTCACTCAGATGAGGGGAAGAGAGACAGGTGGAGGACATTCAGAGAAAGGAACCGGTGACACCTCCTCCCCCTCTTTCTCTTTGTTCCAACTGTAACTAACTCTAAAACAGTGAGCTCGCCCCAAAGGCCGAGCAGACCACCTTCCTTTAGGTGGAAAAGGCCTTTTGGAGGAGGAGACAACGGCTCTGAGTGCTGTGCGGTGGCTGTCCCCTCTCCCTGTATGTTGAAAGCACCCTGCCACTAGGCAGGTGGGACGTGCACGTGGTGGGGTAAAGAGAAGGCTTTCACTAAGGGCTCTCGGCCCTGATCCTCTCTGCCTCCAGGTGTGTCCGGGCGTCGCTGACTGTAAGCTATAATCCTTCTCCAGTTTTCCAAGGACTTGACTCCGTCTTCAAAGCAGTCCCTTCTCAATTCTCCACCTCCTTTTCCCAAATCTAAACATGCTCCCTCCCACCGCCCTTCCCAGCAGACTCTCACAACTCACCAAGAACATGTTTCAATCAAGCTTTGGGAGACCTCCGGGCATTTGGAAGAAGAAATGACCTTAGAGTAGTAATTATAGCAAAGTTCACATTTTCTCCTGCCAGGCTGCTAAAAAATCCCATTTACGTGGGCTAGAAAGAAAATGATGAGGTATTTGGCACCTTCTAATGCCATTACAACATGTTGAAAGGTAAAAATCAGAGTTTAGTAGAACATTCTTTAGCAGTTTAGAGTGAAGAGCAAAGACATACCAACCACAGAAATAAAGCAACTATCTAAATTTGTCCCTTTTTGTTTCAAGAGCAACCTAGATATGTCAACAAGTCAATCACAGAGCTGCCCATCCACTAGACGTGTCCTTAGGTTCCCGTGGCCTTCTATTGCTTACTCGGTGTGACAGGTTCATGACACCAAGTTAACACATTAGGCAGGAAATCCTAAGCCTACTGGTAGCTAATACAGACCAAGCCACAGGTACACGCACCTTTTAAAAACTCAGTCAATAAACACATTTGTAAAAATATTCCACAAAACGAAGACCAATCTGCAGGTTCCGGCGGACAAACACAACTACAAAGGTGTGTGCTCTGGCGCTTTCCTCATGCCTCCAGCCTATTTAATATTTTCCTGGTGAGCACAGAGGGGGAGGCTCATGTCTAATTCTGTCCTTTGATATCCTGCAGGAGCTCAGGATGTGCAACTATCTTTATAAGCAACCTTCACAAGCAGAGAAACACTCGTTTAAAAAATAATCAACTGGGAATCTGGTTCGAGTAACGCTTAGCTATTGAGGACTTAAAGGCAAAGTGGAGATTAATATAAAATACCTTAGGTTGCCGAGAAGGAGGGGCAATTGGACACCTGGGTGTCTGAAGGCCTCTTTTATTTTGAGAAAGACATAAGACTTGTAGGACAACAAACCTTCAAGTGGCGATTCAAATCGGGTAATTCACCAAATTCACAAATGACAAGATCCGTCCTTTTTATGTTTTCTGATCTCTCTATGGTTCTATATATCACACGGAGCTTTGAAATATATATTTGGACCCAAGCAACATACATAGAAACTGACTTCAGCTATAAATCAACCCCTGGCTTACTGATTACTTTTTCTTTTTTAGGAAATTACCTGAAAATTAAGTGAAAATATGCCACAAAAGATGACTAAAAATCTTTCTATAGCAAAAGAAGATCGGAAATAATCAGATGATGAGCTGGCCTGGCCTCTCCCAACCCAGGCCACTATAGCATACATCATTTCTCATATATGAGTTGATCACTTCACACCCTGGTCCCAACCGAATCCACTCAGGTGCTAATGCTCTAGTTTCGGTCTCATCCTGGCTGATACTTCACTTTATGGCATGCCCTTTATCTCATCCCACATAACCCAAGGCCTGCAGAAAAATTTAAACATCTGCACACAAGGCCAGGCGCAGTGGCTCACACCTGTAATCCTAGCACTCTGGGAAGCCAAGGAGGGCAGATCGCTTGAGCTCAGGAGTTCAAACCAGCCTGAGCAAGAGCAAGAGCAAGACCCAGTCTCTCCTAAAAATAGAAAAATAAGCCAGGCATCATGGCGGGCTCCTGTAGTCCCAGCCACTCGGGAGGCTGATGCAAGAGAATCACTTAAGTCCAGGAGTTTGAGGTTGCTGTGAGCTATGATGATGGCGTAACACTCTATGCAAGGTGACAGAGTGAGACTTTGTCTTAAAATAATGAAATAAAATAAAATGAAATAAAATAAAATAAAACTGTCTCTACTCCCACTGTATCTTGTTAGCATATGGCTATGAGTCCCAGTGTCCTGCTGCTGAGTTGCACAAGCTCCTTGTTGGGCCGAGAATTCTGAACGAGTCCTTTCTTAGTTCTTCAGGACAAAAGAAGACCAACGACAAAGACTTTAATTTTTCCACATGACTCAGGGGCTCCTAGTGGTAGCTTCTGAAGAAGGTTAAAGATTACTGAAATTCCGCCTGCATAAGCTCTAGTAGCACATTCCCAGAGTTCACTGGGGACTTGTACGCCAGGGTCTGAGAAGCCGTCTGGCATGTGTGCAGTCCTGGGCCACACGGCACAGAGAGAGGCCCTAGTTCTCCAGAAGGGGAATTTATTACCAGTCCACATGGCATCGGTCACGTCTAGAATCAGTCTAGGTTTCCAATAGTTGTCATTGTTGCCTTTAAATTAATAATCAATATTGATATTCAAAAATATCAGCTTATTTTGTTAGGAATCCTGTAGTGTTTTCCAATATCTATGTGCAAATCTACTCAGAATCTAGTTTTCCCAATTGCTACACTTTAAAACCTCTGTTTTGGCTCTGCGCCCATAGCACACTGGTTATGGCGCCAGCCACATCCCTCTGAGGCTGGCGTGTATGAGCCCAGCCCGGGCCTGCTAAACAACACTAACAACTGCAACAAAAAATAGTCAGGCGTTGTGGCAGGCATCTGAAGTCCCAACTACGTGGGAGGCTGAGGCAAGAGAATCACTTAAGGCCAAGAGTTTGAGGTTGCTGTGAGCTGTGACGCCATGGCAATCTACCGAGGGTAACCTAGTGAGACTGTCTCAAAGAAAAGAAAAGAAAACCTCTATTTTTTCATTCAAATAAGTAATCTTCTATATTCGTGAACTACCCCCACCCCCCGCCACACACACCAGTTTCCCTGTATGGAGACCTTGGATTGCAATCACTTGGTTCCTTTTTTCCATTATAAACTGGGATCAGATATGTGTTTATCCAAAGCCACAGATTCTGGACCTTTTCATGAGCATACAGGGTCCTAGATATTAACAGTTTAATGTCAGAGATTCAAAGTCTGTGGTAAATTATGTATTTCTTAATGGTATCAAATTTCCCCATGAGGGCAATCAAGATTGAAGCAAAATTACAGTACACATTTTAGGGGTTTCCTTTGATTAAGAAATATTTCCCAGGTAAAGCACAGTAGCTCATCTCTATAATCCTAGCACTTTGGGAGACTGAGGTGGGAAGATTACTTGAGGTCAGGAGTTTAAGACCAAGCTAAGCAATATAGTGAAACCCCATCTCTACTAAAAACAGAAAAATTAGCTGAGTGTGGTGATGCATGCCTGTAGTCCTACATACTCGGGAGGCTAAGGCAGGAAGATTGCTTGAGCCCAGGAGTCTGAGGCTGCAGTGGGCTATGATGATGCCACTGCCCCCATGCCTGGGCAACAGAGCAGGAGCCTGTCCAAAATAAAAATAGAAAATATCCCTCAATATTATAACACTTCTTTCTTTCTTTCCTTCCTTCCTTCTTTCTTTTCTTTCTCCCTTCCCTACCCTTCCCTTCCTTTCCTTTTCCCCCTTCCCCTTCCCTTCTTTTGCTCTTTCTTTTCTTTTTTTTTTTTGGAGAAAGAGTCTCACTCTGTGCCCTGGCTAGAGTGCCATGGCATCGTCATAGCTCGTAGCAATTTCAAATTCTTGGGCTCAAGCGATCCTCCTGCCTCAACCTCCTGATTTAACTGGGACTGCAGGTGCCTGCCACCATACCAAGTTAATTTTTCTACTTTTAGCACAGATGCGGGGGTCTCACTCCTGCTCAGACTGGTCTCCAACTCCTGATCCACCTTTCTCAACCTCCCAGAGTGCTAGGATTATAGGTGTGAGCCACTGTGCCCAGCCTGTAATGTTTCCTTTTACAGAAATTCTGAAAGTTGTTCCTAATTTGGGGAGACAGCTCACAGAAGAGCTGTGTCAATACCACTGTGCAACTCAAGTTCTTTTTAAATGTTGGATGAGGAAAAAACATGCAGGAAAAGGTGGTTTGTTGAAACCGAAATGATTCTAACAAAATTAATACAACATCTAAGAGGCTTGACCCAGCAGCTTTTATTTATTTATTTATTTTGGCCAGGCCGGGTTTGAACCTGCCACCTCCGGTATATGGGGTCCCCGCTGTACTCCTTTGAGCCACAGGTGCTGTTCGACCCAGCAGCTTTTAATGAACTGTTCTCATTCCCCAAATCCTGTTCTCTGCTCCAAGCATGCTAACAAGGTTTACCCTTCCCCCATTCCAGCACAGTGTAAGGACAGTTCCCTTCTTCATTAACACCCCTACTGCACAAAGGTAGTTTCCATTTGTCAACTACCACAAGAAAAACATAAGTTGTAGTAACTTCCAGAATTCATACCGAAGTCAACAGAAATACAGTCAATCTATTGCTGAACCAAATCTCAAACGGGAACGGGGGTATTCAGCCAGCCTGAGGCTGACCTCGCACTTTTCGTGACCCCAGTGTGGCTTGATTGCTGACTTTCTAGAATTATTGTTATATTTAGTTTAGTACCTGCAGCATGGAGAGTATATACATGTGTGTGTATAAACACACATGTATGCATACATACATGCATTTACATACACATATGTGTGCATGTATGTATACTCACTCCCCTCGCAAAGCTACGTACCAACAGCCCCACCTACTCTGCCCTTTTTTGGAACCCTTCTTCTGGAATTGTCATCAGAGCTGCTGTTGTATGAAGTTGACAATTAAGTTCACAAAACTCATCCTAGAAAAAACACAAGATACCTCGCTGCTGAATATCACTACGGGGGCCAGGTGACCTAAAGAACAAAGGCCGTACCTGGAAGATGACCGTAGTGATAGTTAACAATGAGATATGTAGCCCTTTTACTAGGATGAGTTCTTGAACTTAATTGCCAGACTCCCATCCATTTTACTAGGATGAGTTCTTGAACTTAATTGCCAGACTCCCATACAAACAGGTGCATGTACTTATAACATCTAGATATAATGACATAATGATTATTCATAGTCATTTGTAGGAATACAAACATGAATTGATGAATAAAAGACAATACCTAAAAACTACTTGCCAATACACATGCCAAAACTGAACCTATGCCTACCCTACGATCCATCAACCTAGCCCCGAGGTATGTGTATATATACTCTTCAAAAGAACGTATAAGAATGTTCAGAACAACCCTATTTGTAACACTCCCAACCTGGAAAACTTCAGCGTATCAACCGCAGACTGAATATATAAGTCGTGGTATATTTAAACAATGGAATGTTATATCTTAATAAGAATGAGCAAATTACTGACACGATAAATTGGATGAATCTCACAAACTTAATAGGCAAAAGAAATGATTCCATTTGCATGAAGTTTAAAAACAGGGAAAACTAATCTTTGTCCTTAGAAGGATGGAAAGTGGTTTCCCTTGGGAGGGACTAGGGAGCAAAAGGAAGAGAGGTACAGAATGGCTTTTGGGTGCTCTTTGTGAACACTTACCAAGCTAAAATCGAACCTTATGTGTTTTTCTATATATGCATCTTATTTCAACAACAACACAAACAGTGCTTTCAGATTTTAACAGGATACAAGGAAAAATAAGTATGCATATAATTTTAATATTACTCTAAAAACCAGGTTGGGTGTGGTGGCTCACACCTGTAACCCTAGCACTTTTGGAGGCCAAAGTGGAATGATTGCTTGAGGCCAAGACTTTGAGACCAGCATGGGCAAAGAAGTGAAACCCACTCCATCTCTAAAAAAAAAAATTTAACTGGGCCCGGTAATGCATGCCTGAAGTCACAGCTATTTGGAAGTCTAAAGCAGGGGGATTGTTTTAGCTCAGGAGTTCAAAGCTGCAGTGAGCCATGATCATGCCACTGCAGTCTAGTTAGGGTGACAGAGTCAGATGAGACCCTGCCTCTAAAACAACCCTAAACAAACAAACAAATAAGAAAAAACAACTATTACCAGAGTTTTTGTGCTAATTATGACATGTTTAGCTGTAAGTAACAACAAATCCAACATAAATGGCTTACCTGGAATATCTTTAAAATAATGTAACATACCAGGAATCCAGAGGAGGGACAGTAACAGGATTTTTTTTTAATTCACAGTCTGACAAAATAATAGAGAACCTTGGTTCTTCCCATCTTCTGCTCATCCATCCACCCTTGGGCTAGGCTCTCTTTATGATTATAAAGTGGCTGCCATGATTCCAAAACTCACATCCACACAGAAAATAGTAGAATTGTTTCTTCCATAATATCTTTTTATAAACCTTCCCTTCTACCAAAAAAGCTTTTCCCAGAATTCTGTGCTCTTATCTAGTGGACATTTCCTTATAACCCATTGGCCAGAATGATGTCATATGACCACTCCTGCACCAGTCATTGCCAAGATTGGGACCACTAGGAATGACTTCAACCAATCAGGATTTGCCCTACTCAAACTAACCAGGGTTGGGGGGCAGGCAGAGAGGCTACTGGGTAGGCAATAAGGCACAAAGCACCATGGGGGTTTGGATGAAGAAGGGAACATCTGGTTGAGATATTCAAAAATAATTTCATAAAGAAAGTGACTTTATGGATAGGACCTGGAGGATGCAAGGATTTTAAAGGATGGAGATGGGAACTAGGAAATAATTTCAGGCTGGCAGGCTGGGTGTGGAAGTCTGAGGGATGTTTAGGGCACAGTAAATACTAGTCCACCAGGGTCTGTGTAGGGAAGTTGTGGGATAGGTCTTCACCTAACTGATTAATAAGCACTAAATCTGAGGCAATAAAGAGTCACTAAAAGTTTTTTAGAAGAAATGTCACATAACCAGAGACTTAGCAGTGGTGATATAAAGGTATGTCTTACTGTAATGTGTTAGTTATCTGCTACTGTGTAAGAAATTATCCCAACACTTAGAGCCTTAAACAGCTATCTTATTATCTCACTGTTTCTGTAGGTCACTGATCTGTGGGAGTAGCTTACCTGTGCAATTCTGTCTTATGGTCTTTATGAAGTTGTAGTCAAGATATTGTTCAAGTTTCCAACCATTTGAAGGTGTCACTGGGGTTGAAAGGTCTACTTCTGAGGGGGTGCATGGGATTTGGCAGGAGGCTTTAACTCCTTGGCACATGGGTCTCTCCACAAGGCTGTTTGGGCTTCCTCACAACATGGCAGATGGTTTCCTCCAGAATGAGTGACCCCCAAGAAGTAGAGAAGGAGGAAACTATAATGCCTTTGATGACTTCCCTTCATAAGTGATCAAGTTTCAGGCAAAATGCAACTTCTGCCATAGTCTATTCATTATAAGAGTCACTCAGTAGAACCTACACTCAAGGGATGAGAAATTAAGCTCCACCTCCCTAAAAGAGGAGTACCAAAGAATTTGGAGGCAAATGTTATCGTTTTTTCTCCCTAAACTCCCCCTAGCCAACAACCCCAGATCCTAAGAACAACCATTCTACTCCCTACTCCTATGAAACCAAGTCCTTTAGATTCTATATGAGCGAGATCATGTGGTATTTGTCATTCTGTGTCTGGTTTATTTCACTGAGCATAATGTCCTCCAGGTTCATCCATATTGTAACAAATGACAAGATTTCCTTCGTTTTCATGGCTGAAGGTATTCTGTTGTTTTTATATACCACATTTTCTTTATTCATTAATCCTTTGATGGACACTTAGTCTGTTTGCTTATCTCAGCTATTGTGAATAGTGCTGCAATAAACATGAGAGTGAAGATATCTCTTCGATAGACTGATTTAATTTTTTTTGAATATATATGCCCAATAGTGGGATTGCTGGATCATATGGTAATTCTATTTCTCGTTTTCTGAGGCACCTCCATACTGTTTTCCATAGTGGCTGTACTAATTTACATTCCCACCAACAGTGTGCAAGGGCTCCCTTTTCTCCACACCCTTGCCAACACTTATCTGTTTTTCTTTTGGATAATAGTCATTCTTACTGGTGTGAGGTGGAATCTCTTGGTTTTAATTTATATGGCATATTTCAAGACCCTAACAAGTAGATGCTGATTTTCTGCTCTCAACTGACCTGGCACCTGCAGTAGAGCCACAGGAGAAATATCAGAAAAAGCAGCAAAGCAGTCCTGACAAAGTGAGGTGTTTGCAGCTATGAAATCATACCCCTACTCATTCCTCTTGGTTAGTGACAGCAGTCAGACTCTGGCCAAAATGGATGCTCCTTGGCAAGAACTTTTAGTTTCAGGTGACAGCATTGAGAAAGAAGCCTTTGCCCAGCAAACTGGATCTTTAGCCAGCGTGCATTGACATCCCCGCATTTGCCACACATGGAGAATGTTGATCTCTTTAATTTTCAGAACATTATCAAGCTTCTGGGAGGTATCACCTGGTTGATTACAACACATAGTATTTTGCCCAAATGAAAATTATAAAAAATTTTTGAAAATCCAATACTAGTCAGTACAGAATTCCAACACAGAGTTGCCTTAAACCTTGCCCAGATAGAGCTCTGATTTGGGTATTTGACTTTTCAAAAAACAAAGGCTATTTTTGTCTGGATCAAAAAAATGAATGAGGATCCTTTGTCTGGATCAAAGGCCATTTTTGTCAGGATCAAAAAAAATGAAATGAAGATTTCCAAATGGACCACAACTAGTTGTCCAACCTAGGATAAGTTAGAGGAAAGGAAAGGAAGTCTTTTTAGAATAGTGGTTGTCAAAGCATGATCCCTAGACCCACAGCAACAACACCATCTAGAAACTTGTTGGAAATACAAATTCTTGGTCCTGATCACCTTATAACTACTGAATCAGAAACTCCAGGGTGAGGCCTACCAACAGTATTTTAACAATCTTTTCTTTTTTCCTTTCTTTCTTTCTTTCTTTTTTTTTTTTTTAGAAACAGGGTCTCATTTGTTACCTGGGCTGGAATGAAGTGACATCATCATAGCTTGCTGCAGCCTCAAACTCCTGGGCCAATTGATCCTTCTGCCTCAACCTTGCATGTAGCTAGGACTACTACACATTCCACTAGATTTTCTACTTTTTGTAGAGGTGAAGGACTCTCACCCGCAATGCACAAAAGAATCTCAAACTCCTGGCCTCAAGCAATCCTCCCACCTCGGCCTCTCAAAGTGCTAGTATTAAGGGATGCAGCATTGCATCAAGACTTAGAAAGCATTTAAGGAGATTCTGATACATGCTCAAGTTTGAGAACCACTGCTTTAGAAAAAGCCTAATCCTGGACGCCGAGGAGGGTGGATTTCCAGTGCTCACAGTTCGAGACCAGCAGAAGCATGAGTGAGCCAGAGAAAAGGCCCCGTCTCTACCACCAGGAAAGAACACTGCCGGGCGTTGTGGCGATGCCTGTAATCCCAGCTACTTTGGAGGCAACCGGCCTGCGCATCGTTCGCATCGTTCGTTACAAGGAAGGGCAATGGAAAAAACAAACAAACAAACAAAAAAAACAAAACAAGGAAACTAAGAAAAGTAAAAGCCAGCTGAAAATAAAAGCAAAAAAAAAGCCTAATCCTAAATTCACTGCATGTAATTTAATAACTGGAGAAAGTGGCAGCGCTGCATAATTTCACTTATTCTTGTTCCTGCACAAACCCACCATTGCAGAAATTGAACAGAGCCATCAGGACAAAGAACCCACACGGCACAATGAATAACACCAACAACTGCTTCAGAGTCGGCACCAGAACCCAGATTCCCTGAGTCCAGGAAGTAGAAAATGTCTAGTGTCTTTTCAAGAAGAAGGTGAGGAGGAGAAGGGGGGGGGGGATAAAGGGAAGGTGGAGAAAAAGCAGGAGGAGGAGAAACAAAGAAAATATAGTAGCGTATTTTCAAACTTGGTTTAACAAGAGATTCTAAAGACAATCACAGAATCCAAACACCAGTGATATTCACAGCAGCCTTGGTAAGGAACTTAAAGATGTTAAACAATTTTCCACCTCATAAAGCTCATCATTATTGAGGGTGTTGTTCACATCTTGAAAAGAACAAACATCCCACCAGAGACGCATCTGGTGCTTCAGAACTTTCTCCCAAACAACTAGTTTGCTTTTATCTCATGGTCACTGTGAAGGGAATTGTTGATTATGTTTCCTTCTTCCAGAAAACTCAGAAGGAAATTAGCAAGTGCACATCAATCAGCCTTTGGTACGAGAGCCTCGTGTGGCTTTATCTCATTTTTCCTGCCTTTATTTCCCCTGCCCGGTTTTTCTCCCTGGCTGTCCTGTTTGTGTTTCTGTCAGACATTTCAAATCCTTTTGGGAATGAGCTGGCAATAAGGACATTTAAAAAGGGGGAAAGAAGAGGAAGAGTCTTTCCCCAAGCAACCTAGAAACCTCAGAGAGGCAGTTGGGGAGTGGCAGGATGAGAGGGGGCACCCCTGATGCCATGGGGGCAGGCCAGGCGGCCTGAGGCAGGAGCAGAGAGAGGGGAAGGTATTACAGCAGAAAAGCTCTTTGAACATGCTGTTTCCTAGGTTAGGAAGGGGGAGTTGGGAGGAGACATCACCGTCTCGCCTCTGTCTTGAGATGGCCCAAGGTCTATCCCCCTCGGCCTTCCTACTTTAAGACTGAGTCAGTATCCACAGGGAATTGGCAAACCTGGGGCAGGCAGCCTGGTTCCCAGCACCCTCCCTTTGGAGTAGTGCACGAGTCTCAGATCACCCTGATCCTGCTTTGCTCAGAGATCCTGGGGAGATGGGCCAGTGACATCAGGACAGATGATCAGAGCGCTTGTTCCGGTTTAGAGCAAACATTGAAATAATATGTCTTGATTTCCTGTCTATCTAGTTCGGAACAGGTAAAAGGGTATTTTCCTCGGGTAGCCCCATTGGGGGGACTCATTTCCGCTCCAAGGCAGTCAGATGGGAAGGGACTCAGCAGTCAGCCACAGGAAGCACGTAGGGTTTGGAGCCACCCTCTTCACCAGGCAGCGGCACCTCCCAGGAAAATTTCCATCGACAGCTCTGTCAGGACCGCAATGTCAACCTTGACCAGTCACTTCTGTGCCCGGTTCCATCCATAATGACATTTCTCTGCTGTCCCCTTCTCCTCTGAGCGTGACAGATGAGGGGCTTCATGGAACAAGTCCCCGAGCTGTGATGGGAATCCGTCTCGCTCCACTGCAGAAAATATATATATCCCCGAACGGCGGTGAGGGATTCTCCCATTATTCATCTGCAGTCGCCCCACTGGGCTTCACTTTGTCTTTTTATAATAAAAAATGAAAACAGGTAAATGGCATATTCTGACAATGATTGTTTTCAAATGCCCAAGCTGCGTTGTGGGAGGAGGCAGAGAGGGAGAAGGCTTTGGAGTCTTGGGCTGTGGAGAAAGTGAGGACTGTCCCGATAGGGTGGCAGGGCGAGGGGCTTCCCAGAGTGGGCTCACGTGCGCGGCGACCGCACCGCCTCTGCTCTGGGCTGGATGGTTATGCTCAAGACCTTTTTGTTGGGAGCAATTTACAAGCATCCAGAAATCAGCCTGGGGAGCTCTGCAGGGGGGAGACAGGAAGTCACCCACAAGCAGACACAGTCACGGGGCGAAGAAAGGGCAGACAGACACCCCAAGACTCCACGCTCGGTGTTGTCCACAGTATACAAGAAACTACCAGGGCTGCGGAGAAGCTGCATGCCCTTCCACGGGGCTCTCATGAGGGGGCAGCAGAAACTCCCCCTGGGGTCACTGTGGGCAGGCTGAGAGGAGATCCTCGGGGAAGGCAAGGGGGTGCAGCAATTGTCAGAGGGTACCCCAGTCAGCCCTGCTGGAAGGAGGGCCTGACCAACTCAGTCAGTGCTGATGTGGGCCACAAAACCACCTCAGAGGCCACAGGTGGTGGAGTCCAGCCCTCTGGTCAGTGGCTGGAGGACGCACTCAGCGTCTGACCAGTTCTTGTTTATTCACTCATCCAATTCAACACAGGCTTAGTGCGCATCTACCGTCTTCACTTCCTGTGCTGCCTGACTGACTAACAAACTTAGCCGTTTTAGAGGACACGTACTTACTACCTGCAGTGTCCATGGGTCAGAAGGCTATACACAGCTTGGCTGTTTTCTCTTTTAAGGGGCTCATGAGGCTGCAGCCCAGGTGTCAGCAGGAGCCTGAGAAAATCTGCTTCCAAACTCCCTTAGATTGTTGGCACAATTCATTTCCTTGCAGCTGCCAAAAAGAGGTTCACAGCTTCTTTCGGGGGTCCACCCTCAGCTCCAGAGACTGCTCAGAGTTTCTTGCCATAGGAGCTTCCCCAACGTGGCCATTCACTTCGTGGCATCTCACAACCAGCAACAGAGGGAAGGAGGGGTGGGGAAGACTGTTGGCAAGACAGAGTCTTTTATAATGTGGCCATGGGCATGGCTTCCCATCATCTTTGCTGCATTCTCTTGGTGAGAAGCAAATCACAGCCCAGGGGAGGGGTTGGCTGTAAAGACCAAGAGGCAGGGATCCTGGGGACATCTTAGTCTGTCTGCTACACCAACTGTTTTAGGCACCAGGGTGACAGTAGTAGAATTAAGTCATGTCTTAGAGGGAGGCAGCTGGAGAGAGACAGAAGAGAGCATTCATGGATGGAAGGACATATGTTGAATTTAAAAATATATCAATGGGCTGAGCGTGGTGGCTCACGCCTATAATCCTAGCACTCTGGGAGGCCAAGGCAGTGGATTGCCTGGTTCAAGACCAGCCTGAGCCAGAGCAAGATCACGCCTCTAAAAATCGCTGGGTGTTGAGGCAGGTGCCTATAGTCCTATTTGTTCGGGCGGCTGAGGCAAGAGAATTGCTTGGGCCCAAGGGTTTGAGGTTGCTGTGAGCAATGATGCCACAGCACTCCACTGAGGGTGACGAAGTAAGATTCTGTATCAAAAAAAAAAAATGTATCTGTACATCTTCATGAATCTCAATAATATCTGGTCCTCATATGAATCCTAATTTTTTTAATGTAAAAAAATCCGGCATTTATAAAACAATTGAATATTTCAATGCCACTTGAATATATGATGACATTAAGTAATTATTGGTCTTTTTAAAAGTATGATTATTGTATTTGTGAACTCTTAATAAAGAATCTTTATCTTTTAGAAATTCAGACTGAACTAATAAAGATAAAATAGGTCCAGGAGATTTTCTCCAAAACAATATAGGAGTAGGAGAAGGTGGAACTGTGGATGAGTTAGGATTCCCAGGGGCTTATGGGGATAGGGATGGAGATGGGGTGATGGGTGTGTGGGAATTCAGTAGCCGATTTCATCCATTCGTGTAGGTGTTCAATATTCTTTTTTTTTTTTTTTTTTTTTTTTTGACAGAGTATCACTCTCGCCCTGGGTAGAGTGCATCATTGTAGCTCACAGCAACCTCAAACTCCTGGGCTCAAGTGATTCTCTTTCATCAGCCTCCAAAGTAGGTGGGACTACAGGCACAGCCACCACGCCTGGCTATTTTTACAGATGG